>CM056051.1:305242728-305509192 GCA_029574335.1 Rana kukunoris | reverse complement strand
TTTATCAACAGGAGCCGGCCACTCAAAAGATGTTGAGCATTCCAGCGGAAGAACCCCTGGGAATCTTGCATGAGGTGATGACAGTCCAAGCCATGGATAACCGGCAGCATCAATCGACAGCCAGTGACCTTGAAGGGGAAATATATATTTTAACTGTAGTGGACTATGCCTCCCGGTACCCCGAGGCTATAGCCCTCACCAACATTCATGCTGAAACTGTGGCAGAGTTTCCAGGGTGGGGTTTCCCCAAGAAATCATATCCGATAGAGGCACCCACTTCACCGCCTAGGTAACCCAACAACTATGGAAGATATGTGGCATTAAGCCAATAGTAAATTTGGCGTACCACCCCCAGTCCAATGGTCTATGCCATGGGTCTTCAAACTACGGCCCTCCAGTTGTTCAGGAACTACAATTCCCATCATGCCTAGTCATGTCTGTGAATGTCAGTGTGTTACAATGCCTCATGGGATGTGTAGTTCTACAACATCTGGAGGGCCGTAGTTTGAGGATCCCTGGTCTATGCGAAAGGTTTAATGGTACGCTGAAGCAGATGCTCCGTACATTTGGAGAGGCTCATAAAGACTGGGAGCGCTTTCTACCCCATCTGCTCTTATAGAGAGGTACCCCAAGAGTCAACAGGGTTTTCCCCTTTTGAATTACTGTTTGGGAGAAGGGTGCGAGGGCCACTAGACCTAATTAGAGAGCATTGGGAGGGGGAGAGTAGCCCAGATGGAACCCCTATTGTATCCTACGTACTGGAGTTCAGGGACCGTCTGGAGGCGCTAACCCAGGCTGTGCGCACCAACCTCCTGGCGGCCCAACAATGTCAGCGCGGCTGGTACGATAGGGGAGCCAGAGACCGCAGCTTTCAGGTGGGACAAAAGGTTTTGATTTTAAAACCGGTCCACACAGACAAGCTGCAGGCCATCTGGCAAGGCCCATACCAGGTGGTGGAACAGAGATGTGAGACCACCTTTGTGATTGGCCCCTGCTCAGGGGTAGGGGAGAGACGCATGCTCCATGTGAATATGCTCAAACCATACCATGAGAGGATAGAGGACGTGGCCGCCATATGCGCTTCCGCCTCAGGGGATCAGGAGAATCTGCCACTACCTGACCTCTTAGGCTGCGTACACACGATCAAATCTGTCTGCTGGAAACGGTCTGCCAGACTGTTTCAGCAGACAGATTCTATCGTGTGTATGGGCAAACAGACGGATTTGGCCAGCCGACAGATTTCAAAGCATGCTTTGAAATCTGTCGGCTGGGAACCCGTCGGACCAATATGTCTGCTGGTTAGTAAGCTAACCAGCAGACATATCTGCTCGCACATGCGTCGAATGGATTCAACGCATGCGCGGAAGTGTTTTACTTCCTGGTGCGGTGACGTGGCGGCGTCAACGTCACCGCCACGTCACCGACACGTCAGCATGCTGTCTGCCGGCGGGGATTTTGGTTTGATCGTGTGTACACGATCAAACCAATACATCCCAGCAGACAGATCTGTTCAAATCGGTCTGTCCGACCGATTTGATCAGATGTATTTGCTCGTGTGTACGGGGCCTTAGAACAGGAGGGACAGACGGAGCCCTCCAAGGGGGTTCAGCTGGGGGAGCGACTAAGCCCTCAGGAGCGTGCCCAGGTACAAGAGCTGATTGTAGCTAAAGGGGCTACCTTCTCCAATTTACCTGGGTACACTCCGCTGACCACTCACCGAGTCGACACCCCGGGACAGCTACCTATGCGGCAAACCCCATATCGTGTCCCTGAAGCAGTCAGGACGCATATGAAGACTGAGATTGACAAGATGTTGCAGCTGGGGGTTATCAAACCTTCCGATAGCCCCTGGGCATCGCCAGTAGTGCTGGTACCAAAGAAGGACGGCACGACACTTTTCTGTGTCGACTACCGGAGGCTAAATGACAAAACATTGTCTGATGCCTATACGATGCCCCGGATAGACGAGCTGCTGGATAAGATGGCACGGGGCCAGTATCTCACTACCATAGACTTATTTAAGGGATACTGGCAGATTCCACTGGCTGAGGAGGCCATCCCCAAGTCGGCGTTTGTCACTCCGTTTGGCCTGTATCAATTTCGGGTCATGCCATTCGGGATGAAGAACGCTCCGGCAACTTTTCAGCTGCTGGTCGATCGGTTATTGGACAGATTCCAGGAATACGCATGTGCCTATTTAGACGACATCGCCATATTTAGCCAGACCTGGGCAGAGCACCTACAACACATAGGGGCCATTCTATATTGTATTGGAGAGGCAGGGTTAACACTGAAACCCAGCAAGTGTCATATAGGGATGGCCGAAGTGCAGTACTTGGGCCACCGGGTGGGGGGCGGGCGAAAGAAACCCGAACCAGCTAAAGTTGAAGCCGTAGCTAAATGGCCCACTCCCAGGACGAACACCCAAGTGCTAGTGTTTCTAGGTACCGCGGGGTACTATAAAAAATTTGTACCCAATTATAGTGCCCTGGCCAAACCCTTAACTGACTTGACACGCAAGAACCTGCCCCGGCAGGTTGTCTGGGCCCCAGAGTGTGATCAGGCATTCCAACAACTAAAGACTGCTCTAACTAATGCCCCTGTACTTGCTGCTCCTGATCCAACTAAAAGATTTCTTGTCCACACAGACGCTTCAATGTTTGGATTGGGAGCAGTGCTGAGCCAAGTGGGAGCCGATGGTGGAGAACACCCCGTAGCTTACCTGAGCCGAAAGTTATTGCCACGAGAAGTAAGCTACGCCGCCATTGAGAAGGAATGCCTGGCCGTGGTGTGAGCCCTTTAAAAAGTTGCAGCCGTATTTGTATGGACAACCTTTTTAGCTACTCACAGATCACAACCTGTTGGTGTGGCTAAACCGTGTGGTGGGAGACAATGCCCGGCTGCTGCGCTGGAGTTTGGCGCTGCAGCCGTTTGACTTTACAATCCACTACCGACCAGGGAAGCAAAACGGTAACGCCTACGGGTTATCTAGACAAACTGAACTTGAAAAGTGATCTGTGAGTAATTCCCCGGACATCCCCATGCCGATCCGTTGGGATCAGACTGTGTATGCCGGCTTGGTTCTGGGGGAGCATTGTGGCAAACCTAGCCACTTCTGGAACGCTGGACGTTACATGTCAAAAGGTTGTCTGTATTATATGCTATGTATTCTGCTGGGTCTTATGTGGGCATAGTAATTCGTATGCTGGCAGCCGTAAGCCACTAGCATTCAAGTACTTTGTTTTATGTTGCCCAATCGGTGTTCGGCAGTTTTAAACCGAACTCCCACAACACATAACCCCAGCTATCAACCGACCTTTCCCTCGTGCAGCAATGCCTGATGGGAGAATTATCCAAAATGTTAAGTTCCCCATGTGGTCCTCACTGTATTACCCCTGCTAAATCTGTTTGGCTGTTTGGAAACCCCTTGCATGGGGAATTATATAAATATGGAAGCCTGTGAATAAAAAGTCAGTTGACTCTCAGAGCTGTGTATCGTCCGGTTTCTGGGGGGATTTGGGACATTGCCTTACTTTTCAACGCTGACTGTGGATTTACCTGGTTACGAGCGGAGATCGTGGAGTTTAATATTGTACTCCGCTACAGAACCAAATATATAGATACATACACATAGAATTAGTAAGACATAACAGATAAGGTGGGGTTATTGAAATTTCATTCTCTGAAAGTTGTAAATATGTTATCCTTTAAGTTGTGGCTAACACAGCTGGGTGCCAGACTGTCTCTACACAGATGTCTTTAATTGGACACAACCAGTTATAAATCATTTTTAATGAACATATAGGAATTCTAGGAATAATTAAGTTTGTTTGGTTGTAGGACAGGTGTTACATTGACGTAGATCATAGCAACCAATCACATTTAGGAGAGATGGCTGAGATAAAGCGTGTGAGGGTATAAAAATGCCAGTTTTCCAATTGTTAGTCAGACAAGTCAGATAGGCGTCTAGCAGGCTGACCGTTTGTCCATGCAGCCCTATAGCACGGGTGGCAAGCGGTCAGAACCAGTAGGCAAGTATCTGTCCTTTTGTTGTAACTTGTCTCCTCGCACGAGTCAATAAAGAAAACGTCTTAACTTGTTCCAGAGTATGGTCTCAGGTTAATTTCTCTCACATATAGATATGTTTGTTATTTAAAAAAAAAAAATGAGACTTTAGTATCACTTTAAGAATTGCAGTGTGTGCCTTGATATTTGGCTTTATTCATTTACATTACATATTGTAAATAGTATATGATCAACCACAAAGCAGTATTTATGTATACAATTATTAACACCACATGTATTTTAAAATAAATAAACAAAAAATTCAATAATCATCCGTGCAATACTTTCCCCAGAGGATACAAACCCATCAAAGTGCAAATAGCACAAAAAATACATGATTCAAATAAGTGCATGGAAGTCCACTCAGATTGCAACTCATTAGCCCAGGAATAACAGACGACCTCTGGGTTTGGACCCTGGGGTTTATCCCTGTCAGAAACATATCATTTTAAATCTAAAATCATTTATCGGAGAACAGAGATGAATGTGCATCTAAAATTATCTGAAGTTTCACGTGGGTGATAAATGCAAATGAGCAACCACCTCTTGCTGAGTGCCCATCACTGTAAATGTGTTAGTTTTGTGCACTGTTGCTTACTATTATGTGAAAATAAATTTCTATATATCCATGAGAATTAAATAAAAATATTTTAATGGTCACATTGCACAAAGCATACCTATTCTTTTCTTAAGACTTCACTGTGTCACTTGCTTAAGAAGTATTTTAGCACATCTAAGAAAATATTTCAATTGGCATTCTGATCCAGTAATTTCAGTAGAATAAAACAACAAGCTTTATTTATACAAAGGCTGATCCAATGTGATAGCATTTGAATTACAATTCACTTTGTTAAAAAGAAATTCATTTAGAAGACCTGAAGAATTTATATCAAAGCTGAAATCTTCTAAGCATTGCACTGTCCAGCTTGGAATAAAATGCTGAAAAACATCAAACTGGAGAATTCCCCAGGGGCTTCAGGCCCAGCATACACCTTTATCACAAAGTACATCATTCAAGGACAACAGATTAACTGCTTCTAAACAAACGTATCTGTGACAAATTAGACATGTAATATTTTTAGAGTAAATTTTTCTATTTTGGGCTTTAACCCTTTTCAATATATGGACCTCACAAACCTTCATGCAATACATTTTAAATGGAAACTGCCATCCAGCAAATGCAATAAAAAAACACATAACTGGACAGATCTACATCTTCATATTTCTGCATGAATTTTTAAGACATGTTTGTACTGATCTTTTTGGGGGAAAGATCTAGACAAGTGATACAAGTAAAGGATTACTTACAGTTCTGCTCCTTTCAGAGCAATCTCAAACTTGGGCTGCTGTGAAAAAAATAAAATAGGGTCAACCTTTACAGCACCCTACTGTTTGCTTTTATAAAGTAGCAAGTGAGCTGACTTAACAAAGAAAAACACCTGCGCTAAGTGTTGTAATCTAAAATCAATGATTAATAAACAGCTGAACTCGCTGTATTGCACATCCCAATACTAAAACATAACAATGTAAAAAAGGAGTTTCGCTGTGAATATATTTAAACAAACATGTATTCAAATAATCAAAATCATGTACTGCTCATGAACTGATGCGAATAATCTGCAAAAAAGAAAAAAAAAACGTATACATTCATAAATTAGATTATTCTATAAGGGCCAGATTCTCTAAGAAAATCGCCGGCGTAGCGTAAGCCATTTACACTACGCCGCCGCATCGTACTAGAGCAAGTGCCGTATTCTCTAACCATTTGCCCCGTAGTTTGCGTTGGCGTAGCGAAAATGGCCCAGCGTAAGCCCGCGTAATTCAAATGGGGCGGCTTGTATTTAAATTAAGCGGCCCCTGCGTCAAACGAACTGCGCATGCGCCGGCCGGGGGAAAAAGCCCAGTGCGCATGTTCCAGCTCACGTCGGAAAGCGTCGTTGAAACCGACGTCAAAACGACGTGATCGTCACTACGCAATGCCCTATTCGCGAACGAGTTAGTAAAACGACGTAAGCGACGGAAAAAGCCGACGCTGACCTGACGCCATACTTAACATGGCATCCGACGGCATCCGACGGTACTTCGTAAGGTTACTCCTCATAGAAGCAGGGGTAACCTTACGAGTTCGTAAACGACGTACGCGACAACGGGGCGGCGTAAAAGCAATCGGGAATCGGCTTACTAGCCTCATTTGCATATGCAAATGAGAAAACATAAAGGCCACCTAGTGGCCGGAGTTGTCATTACAACTACGATCCGCAAGTGTAATAGTATTACACTTGTCGGATGTTGAAGCGTATCTATGCCAAAGTGATGCTAAGTATCACTCGCATAGATACGAGGCAAAAAAAAAACGGCGATACGACGGGGTATCTGAGATACTTCGTCGTAGCGCCGCTGAGAATCTGGCCCTAAGTGTCCAGTAAGGTATACAGGGCCAGATTCTCTAAGAAAATCGCCGGCGTAGCGTAAGCCATTTACACTACGCCACCGCATCGTACTAGAGCAAGTGCCGTATTCTCTAACCATTTGCTCCGTAGTTTGCGTTGGCGTAGCAAAAATGGCCCAGCGTAAGCCCGCGTAATTCAAATGGGGCGGCTTGTATTTAAATTAAGCGCGCCCCCGCGTCGAACGAACTGCGCATGCGCCGGCCGGGGAAAAAGCCCAGTGCGCATGCTCCAGCTCACGTCGGAAAGCGTCGTTGAAACCGACGTCAAAACGAATTGATCGTCACTACACAATGCCCCTATTCGCGAACGAGTTAGTAAAACGACGTAAGCGACGGAAAAAGCAGACGCTGACCCGATGCCATACTTAACATGGCATCCGACGGCACCCGACGGCATCCGACGGTACTTCGTAAGGTTACTCCTCCTTACGCGGACGAATACGACGTACGCGACAACGGGGCGGCGTAAAAGCGATCGGGAATCGGCGTACTAGCCTCATTTGCATATGCAAATGAGAAAACGTAAAGGCCATCTAGTGGCCGGAGATGTCATTACAACTACGATCCGCAAGTGTAATGGTATTACACTTGTCGGATGTTGAAGCGTATCTATGCCAAAGTGATGCATAGATACGAGGCAAAAAAAACGGCGATACGACGGGGTATCTGAGATACTTCGTCGTAGCGCCGCTAAGAATCTGGCCCACAGAGTGGATATTTTCAATTAAAGCACCAATTATTCTGTGCAAAGCATAAAAAATAAAAAAATTCATTCCAAATGACAAATCTTCAAATGTGGCATAAACATTGGGTGTTTGCCCGTTCGCCGAATAGCAAACAATTTGGGGTGTTCTCGTCAAATTCGAAAGCCGCAGAACACCCTTTAAAAGTCTATGGGAGAAATCAAAAGTGCTAATTTTAAAGGCTTATATGCATGGTATTGTCATAAAAAGTGTTTGGGGACCTGGGTCCTGTCCCTGGGGCCATGTATCAATGCAAAAAAGGTATTAAAACGCCCATTTTTTCGGAAGCAGTGATTTTAATAATGCTTAAAGTGAAACAATAAAACAATATTCCTTTAAATGTCATACCTGAGGGGTGTCTATAGTATGCCTGGAAAGTAGCGCACCCTTCAGGCCTGGTATGGGTTTAAAAAAAAAATTGCGTGGGGTTCCCCCCAAAAATCCATACCAGACCCTTATCTGGGCACGCAACCTGGCAGGCTGCAGGAAAAGAGAGGGGACGAGAGAGTGCCCATACCAGGTCCTGTGCCCTCAACACATACCATACCAGGTCATGTGCCCTCAACATGGGGAGGATGCTTTGAGGTCCAAAGCACCATGTCCCCATGTTGATCGGGAGAAGGGCCTCAAACCTCACAACCCTTGGTTGTGGGGGTCTGTGGGCGGGGGGCTTATTGATATATTGGTAATGGGGTACATTGTACCCCTAACATTTCACAAAAAACACAGGAGACAGCTTGGGACAAGTCCTTTATTAAAAAAAGAAAAACAACCGACCCGAGAATACGAAAAAAAAAACACGATCCAGTTCCACCTCCATGGGAGGTCTCGGTCGAATGACACTACACCCAAGGTGACCCCGCCCCCTCTGACGCCACGGGGGTTTCCTGAAGATTCCCTGTGACATCATGGGTGACCCTGCTCCCCTCTGATGCCACGGGAAACCCCATTGGCATCAGAGGGGGGTGGGTTCACCCATGCACATTACGGGTGGCCCCGCCCTCAGTTATTTAACAGCTGTCATGGCTGGTGAAGTGTCATTCATCGGCCGCCTCCCATGGAGGCAGAATCAGATCGGGCAGCCGTTTTTCGTATCCTTGGGTTGAGAATGAATGTATATCGTTGGAATTCTCTTTTTCTTTTTTAATTAAGGACTTGTCCCAAGCTGTGTCCTGTGTTTTTTTTACCATTTTTGACACTTTTTTGTGTCCAAAAATTGGCTCAGGGTTCCCCTTAATATACATACCAGACCTGTAGGGCCTGATATGGAATTTATGCGGGCCCCAATGCAAGTTTTTTTTTTTTTGCTTCAGGGTTCCTCTTAATATCCATACCAAAGGGCCTGGTAATGGACTCTGCGGGAACCCTTGCCTTTTTTTTCAATGACTTTATCTGTATTGCGGGACACGACAATTCATTATAGCCGCAAGCAGTTTTAAATTACTTTTTTCCTTTAGAAATGTCATTTTGCTGCAGGGACTTTTCTAAACACCGCAAAAAATATGCTACTTTACAGGCATACTATAGACACCCCACAGGTACGAAATTTAAAGGAATGTTTCACTGTTATTGTTTCACTTTAAGCATTATTAACCACTTAACGTCCACTATGAACGTCCACAGAATGGCACGTACAGGCAAATGGGCGTACATGTATGTCTCTGCCTTCTAGCGGGTCGGGGGTCCGATCGGGACCCCCCCACTACGTGCGGCGGTCGGTAAGTGTCTGGGAGCGATCCGGGATGAGGTGGCGGCTGTTCGTTTTTTGTCCGTACCCTTGCGATCGCTCCCAGCCAATCCGCTTCCTCCTCTGCCTGAACTGTAAACACAGGCAAGGAGGAAGTGATGTCACCTCTCCTCCCACCGGTATTTTTGTCCGGTGGAGGAGAGGAGACATCACACAGTGAGTAGCACAAGCACTACACTGACACACAGACACATTGGCACACAATTCCCCCCTCGAACACCCCCCCCCCAGCCCCTGTCACAGTGTCACTAAATAGCAGTGATCATTTATTTACTGATCACTGCATTTAGTGTCAGTGTGACAGGCAGTTAGTGTTAGGTCCAGGTTAGCCCCCTACCCCCCCCCCAATAAAGGTTTTAACCCCTTGATCACCCCTAGTTAACCCTTTCACCCCCCTTTTGCCAGCGTCACTAAGCAATAGTTTTTCTGATCGCTGTGTCACTGGTGCCGCTAGGTAGCTAGTTATTTTTTGAGGTTTGCCGCCATGTTTTTATAGCGTTAGGTACCCCCATACATTTTCTAATAAAGGTTTTAACCCCTGATTGCCCCTAGAGTTAACCCTTTCACCCCCTATTGCCAACGTCACTAAGCTATCGTTTTTCTGATCGTTGTATTAGTGTCGCTGGTGTTGCTAGGTAGCTAGTAAGTGCCAGTAACACTTACACCCACGCGCAAAGCATACACCCCCCATATGTGGAATTACACCCCAAAACACATTCGGCTGCTTCTCCTGAGTACGGTGATACCACATGTGTGAGACTTTTTGGGAGCCTAGCCGCGTACGGGACCCCAAAATCCAATCACCGCCTTCAGGCTTTCTAAGGGTGTACATTTTTGATTTCACTCCTCACTACCTATCACAGTTTCGAAGGCCATAAAATGCCAAGTAGCACAAAAAAAACAAATGACCCCATTTTGAAAGTAGACACCCCAAGCTATTTGCTGAGAGGCATGTGGAGTCCATGGAATATTTTATATTTTGACACAAGTTGCGGGAATATGACAAACTGTTTTTTTTTTTGCACAAAGTTGTCACTAAATTATATTTTTTTCATCCTTTTGGTCGCACCTTCACCGATATGATTACCCTTATTCACATCATATTACCATAACATATTTTATATTTACTTTTACTTTCTTTCATTCTCATGGCATAATGTAACAATCCAGACACTACACTCTCTATTTATATGCACTTCCATATACGTCTCTCTCTTTCATTACGACTTTGCTATACACGCAATATTATTTTAATATATGTTTATGGTCGTGGCCCTCTGACCGAGAGCGATGTGGATCACATAAACACGCGACAAGACTTATAACATAAATAGACCTGAAGTGTGCCTTGGTGGTCTGGTCAGTATGCCAAGAAAAGGGGGCATACCCAAAGTAAGTAATGGGTAGTTATTTGAAGAAGGATATGCTGAGAAGTGCCCTGAAAAAAGGGAAGGGCGGGAGGGTGTCGAATGCGATTGAATGCGCAGACTCACGGACATGAGGTGAGCTGGGAAGAGTCGGCTCAGTGACGTGTAGTACTGCACACTGAACCGACAAAGAGCATGTGTGAGTGGGCTGCTTAAATACCCTCCGGGCTCCTCCCATAAACTCAGGCCACCATACTGGCCTTCTTATATGTCTCTATTTATTTTATTATCTTTTACCATTATTAGAAAGACATACTACATATGTACATACACATATCTGTGTACTCTAATAGATAAATCACACTTATATTTATTTATTTACGTATATATTTTCACTAATATATGTTTTTTACGTAGCTGTTTTATTTGGACTAAGGCCCCATACACACGATCGGACATATCCGATGAAAACGGTCCGCGGACCATTTCCATCGGATATGTCCGATCGGGAGTTTGATCCGATGGCGTGTACACACCATCGGATCAAATTCCCCGCCGCCGGACGGCGCGGTGACGTGGCGGTGACGCGGCGGTGACGTTGACGCCGCCGCGTCACCGCCACGTCACCGCACCAGGAAGTAAAACACTTCCGCGCATGCGCCGAATCCATTCGGCAGCGGCACGGCGGCGGTGGGGGACGACATGTCTGCTGGTAAGTGTACTAACCAGCAGACATGTCGGGCGGACAGATTCTCACCGGATAGATTTCAAAGCTTGCTTTGAAATCTGTCGGGTGGAGAAATCTGTCCGCTAGCCCATACACACGAGTGGAGATGTCTGCTGAAACGGTCCATCGGACCGTTTTCAGCGGACATATCCCCTCGTGTGTACGCGGCCTTATACTTAGCAATGGTGTGTTCCATTGGATTTAATCTGATTTTATTTTATTTGAAAGTACCCCCTTGTTTGAAAGTGATGTCTTAACATTTTTTATATTTTTATAAAATTGTTACATTTATGTGTTCTTTGTGGATTCCTCTATGTGCACAGGTGATCACTGTTACTGATTCAAGTTAGGGTGTCCTTTACATTTATCAATTAGCCTCCACCCGCTATTTGTCTACAGCGACCACATTCTTTTTTAGGAATCATTTATATTTAAGTGTGTTTTAAGTTTCTTATTAGCCATGACTAAGCACTGATTAGTGTGAAACGCGTCAGATGCTCTTTTTCCCAATCCTTTTTGCTGTATTTTGTGATGCAATTCCATTGATTTCACCAATAAAGACAACTTTAGAAGTTTTTTTGGAGTGAGGCTGTCCATCCCTTTTGAATCTTCACAGTGAACATGGCTAGTCTCTAGAAAGGCTGATTGCTACTGGCTCACAGATAAGCTGAAAGACTGGGCACACAATACCTGGGAGTATTTGCTAAAAACGCCAATAGTAATCCACACATCTATGCCGTATACTACAATTAGTACACCACACATTCCTCTGCAGACCATTGCAGGCTCAGATCGCTATTCACGACTGTGAAAGGCGCTATTCAAAACCAGCCACCATGACCCAAGGGCCACCATGACCTAGCTAGCCACAGCTGGTCGCAGTGCCCAAAGAGTTCTGGATGACTAGCAGCAAACAAACTTCCCTGCATGTGTGAGTGAGGTCTGAGGCCCTTCAGGCAGAAGCAATTACAGATTCATAACAACCAGGTAAGGACTTAGGAATGCCACTAAGCAGATCACTGAGCTTCATTTAGGCCACAGACTTGCCATAAAATGCATAGCAGTTAATAAATGCATAGCAGTCATTAATACTGAAGTGTCAGCATAATGACAGGCAAGCATTCAGGGGTTAATAGACAACAGACAATTAGCACTAGCATGTTAACCTACCTTAGACAACTGTACTGCAAAGGTTAATACCACAAACCAAGCATTATGACATTAATACACAGTAAGACAATTCTGCAGAGCCAGGGCTTTCTGAGTTAATAGGAAAAGCTTCAGCTCAGCACAGCACACCTACTGTCAGTCTAAGCATAGTAGTACTGCAGACACAAACCACAACCTGATGTTTTAACAAGACAGACTGAAACAATGGGAAGGCCAGTAAGTTTCACATGTGTGATTTCTGCTTTTAGTGGTGCAAGATAACAGCATATACCTGCAGAGAACTTCTAAAGCCATCTAACTGAACACTGTAGACTTGTGCACCACGTGATGCCTTACCACAGGAAGTCCAAAGAATGTTCATCCATGGAGTCATGATGAAGGAGCAATCCTTTAGAGACCAGCCGCCTGCAACACCAATACCTGGAATATGGGGGAAGCCTCCCCATATAGGAGTTTTACAGCCTGTACAGCGGGGAGCTTCAACAGAGGAGAGGCTTGAACCTGTGCGGCTTGGCCAGATGCATCTGGCAAAGTGTGAGGAAGAAAAATAGTCTTGTTTGTAGTAGTAGAGAATTCTGCCTAGTGGAAGGCAACTTATTTATATAGTATAACCGATCCTGGACTTGGGCAAGAGGGTGGAGCCTTTCCACATGTATATGCTGTAATGCTGGTGTCAGGAAAAGTATTCTGGTTGGTTCTGAATTTACTCTGAATTGGTGCATGCTGGCTTTAGCTCGGTAGGTCAGAAAGTGTTAAATCCAGATAATAGTCTAGCATTTCCAAAAGGAAGTTAATATATGCAGCCCATTACAATTTATTGTTTATGCATGCATGTGCTTATTTATTGTTGCTCTCTGTAAGAAAATTAAAATTAGGCTCATGATAAGAGTGGTTTTAAAAGTGTGCTGCATTCTCTACAGCCTACAACATCATAGGACATAATCATTACATTGTCTGGATTGTTCAAAATTCGACAGTAGCCAACATAATTAGTGAAACTATTACATTATAAACATATATCTTTCAACTAAGTAAAGTAAATCTTACAATTTCTAGTAGTAAAAATTAGGCAATGTGAAACAGAACCTGAAAAAAGACAATGAATTATTATAGAGCAAAAGCAATTATATTTTGCTGACAGAAACATACATTCCCTGACTTCCTTGTCAAGATGTTGAAAAAGATTAAAGAGTTTTTTTGTCATTGGAAATGTGTATTAGAAAGAAGAAGAAAAAAAAAGAAATTGTGCTGTTCGGCTTGTGATTTTAATAAGATGGCTTGATAGATGCTGCTCATCTAGGAGAGAATGAAAGGGGAAATTGGACACATGCAACAGGTCCACTCTGCTTCTCTGATCCAATGACACTCTTGTCACTAAAGAAGTTGTCAGAAATATAAGATGTACTAGATGAAAACATATGATCACATTTTTTGTTTTAAAGGCATTGAAACAAATAATTACACCTTAGTTTGTTTTAAGCAATTACAGAAACATTGGCCTATATTGTGACAATCAGCTTGTTAAAATTGTGTGGAGGACTTTTGAACTTCAACTGGATCATTTAGTATTGTTCACTAGATCAAGGTTTGCTGTTCTGCAGTTTCTGTTTATGAACAATTATTTTTTTTAATGTTATTGTTTTATTTATTTTTTGCAATTACTGAACACCACAGCTTAAAATTTAATTCAATGGTGTATGTAGTTTATCATCTCTGATATAGATAACTGATGTTAATGCCGCGTACACATGGTCGTTTTTTGTCTTGTAAAAAAACGTTGTTTTTTCTCATGGAAAAAAATTAAGTTTTTTAAACTTAATTTTAAAAAACGACGCTGCCGACACACCATCGTTTTTTGAAAATGCTCTTGCAAAGCGCGGTTACGTTCAACACGTACAACGGCACTCTGTTCCATTCAAGCTCGCGTCATAACTTGCTTCTGAGCATGCGCGGGTCTAAAAATGTTTAGCCCACACACGATAATTTTTTTATGACACAAAAAACGACATTTTGAAAAACGACATACAAAAATTGAAGCAGGTTCGAATTTTTTTTTGGTCGTTTTTCAGAAGACAAAAAATGAAGTAAAGCCCAAACACGATCATTTTAAATAACGCTTAAAAAAAAAACGACCCCGTGTACAAGGCATAAAAGAAAAATAAGACAAAATCCATTAAACATATAGGGCCAGATCCACATAGAAATAGATCGGCGCAGCGTATCAGAGATACACTACGCCACCGTACCTTACCTGGCGTAATTTAGAATCCTGAAAGATTTTGCGCCGTAATTTATGGTGGCGTAGTGTATTTCTGGCGGCGGAATTCAAATCGGCGATTAGGGGGGCGTGATTCATTTAAATGAAGCGCGTCCCCGCGCCGATCGAACTGCGCATGCTTCGTTCAAAAATTTCCCGCCGTGCATTGCGCTAAATTACATCGCAACAACGTTATTTTGTTTTACCAGCGTAAATTACATACATTCCTATTCATGGACGCAAAATTTAAAAAAAATTCAAATTTCGACGCGGGAACGACGGCCATACTTAACATGGCAAGTCTAACTATAGGCCGCAAAAAATCAGCTTTAACTATACGCCGGAAAAAGCCAACTAGAGACGCCAAAAGAGAATGTGACGGCCGCACGTACTCATTTGCACGCTCATTTGCATACTCGACGTGGAAAACGACGAGAACTCCACCCAGCGGACGCCAAAGTATTGCATCTATTAGGGTTGTCCCGATACCGATACTAGTATCGGTATCGGGACCGATACCGAGTATTTGCGCTAGTACTTGTACTCACGCGAATACTCCCGATACCTAAATAGAATACTTTTTTATTTATTTTTTTTGAGTGCGGGGTGGAGTGCGGAGCACTCAGAGGGACCATGGCTGAACTCAGAGGGACCATGGCTGCATTTGGGGACACGTGGCTGCATTTAAAAAGTATCGGTATTCGGTATCGGCGAGTACATGAAAAAAAGTATCGGTACTTGTACTCGGTCCTAAAAAAGTGGTATCGGGACAACCCTAGCATCTATGATCCGAAGGCGTACGCCTGTCGGATCGAACCCAGGTGCCGTCATATCTTGGTTTGAGGATTCAAACTAAAGATACGACGCTGGAACTTTGAAAGTACTCTCTCTCTCTCTGTGGATCTGGCCCATATTGTTTTGTATTATAGTCAAAGGTAAAAATATAGTCAAAATGAAATTCAGTATTATATACAGTATACAGTAGCATCTAATACAGTATACAGAAGCATTTCATACAGAAGCATACATTTAGAATATCATCAAAAAGTTAATTTATTTCAGTAATTCAATTCAAAAAGTGAAACTCATATATTTTATATAGATGCATTACACACAGAGTGAAATATTTCAAGCATTTCTTTCTTTTAATTTTGATGATTATGCCATACAGCTAGTGAAAACCCCAAATTTAATATTTCAGTAAATTAGAATATTACATAACCCAATGACCAATAAAAAAAAGGATTTTTAATCCTGAAATGTTGGCTTACTTAAAAGTATGTCCATGTATAGTGTGCACTCAATACTTGGTCGGGGCTCCTTTTGTGTTAAAGCGGAGTTCCACCCAAAATTGGAACTTCTGCTTGTCTTATTCCTCCCCCCTCCCTTCGGGGGGAGGGGGGACAGAATACCTGTCATTGTATCCTTTCCCACTTCTGGGAGTTCCTGGCATGGAGCTGTGACATCACCGTGAGGCTCACTCCTCCCTTCCCTCGCCACAGGGTCAATAAGAGAGAGGAGTGGGGCCTCACACATGCGCAGTTGGGTTCCCGGCGTGAAGCCAAAATGCTTCACTGCCGGGTTCCCATACCCGCAATTGCGGTGGAGCACCTGACAGCTGATGGAAACATCAGCTGTGGGTGCCGACATCACTGGACTCCAGGACAGGTAAGTACCCATTTATTAAAAGCCAGCAGTTGCAGTATGTGTAGCTGCTGGCTTTTATTTTTTTTTTCATTGCTGGGACACCACTTTAATTACTGCATCAATGACGTATGGCATGGAGGCCATCAGCCTGTGGCACTACTGAGCTGTTATGGAAGCCCAGGTTGCTTTGATAGCGGCCTTCAGCTCGTCTGCATTGTTGGGTCTGGTGTTTCATCTTCCACTTGACAATAATCCACAAATTCTTTATGGGGTTTAGGTCAAGCAAGTTTGATGGCCAATCAAGCACAGTGATGCCATGATCATTAAACCAGGTATGGGTACTTTTGACATTGTGAGCAGGTGCCAAGTCCTGCTGGAAAATGAAATCAGCATCTCTATAAAGCTGGTCAGTAGAGGGAAGCATGAAGTGCTTTAGAATTTCCTGGTAGATTGCTGTGCTGACTTTGGACTTGATAAAACACAGTGGACCAACACCAGCAAATGACATGCCTCCGTAAATCATCACCTAAAGAAAGAACAATACCTTGGTTACGGCAGCTAACTGTTGCCGTAACAATGGTATTTAACGTCAAAATCATGATGCACATTCCCAGTTAGACAGTCTACAAGTGGTTAAAAGTACAGCAGAAAGGCCAGCAGGAGCATCAGGGATTTCACACAAAGAAATAAATGCAAAGAGAACAGGATACCTGTTCATACAAGTACATGGTACAGCAGGCACATATGAGGAATATGACATTTTGGGTTTACATACTCTTAAAAAAAAAAATGCTGTAAAACTTACAATAAAACAACAAATGTAAAACCTTACTTCCTTTGTGTGAAATCCCTGGTGCTCCTGCTAGTCCCTCTGCTGTACTATGAACCACTTGCTGACTGCCTTACTGGGTGCGTCCTGATTTTGATGTTAAATACATTGTAATGGCAGCAGTTAGCTGCCATAACATCAAGCAAAAACCTGAAAAAAAGCAACAAAAATGTATCAAAAACTTAAATAGTTTACTTTTAATGTATTGATGCACATAAAATCCTATTGTATTAAATCTACTATTCTGATTAAAGAACAATAGGAAGTGTAAAATCTACTGCAAAAAAGCCACAGAAGAGCTTTGGTTTAACAAACTTGAATCAGTCAGATTGGAAATGCACATAAATATACATATTGTTCAACCCTTCTGTTGCATCTTTCCTAATCTATATGTCTTCCTTGGTGCCATTGTGTATACATTATGTGTGATGAGTTCCCAGCTTTTATGGAATAGAGCCAAGTTAACCTTAATGCTGTCCAATATACAGTGCAATATCCTGCCAAAATTGAATAATTATCTAGGCTTATTATGTTAACCAGTAGGAAACCAGAGAAAGTGCAGCGCAATATTAACCAAATAAAATAAAATTATAAGAATGTGCAAATCAGTATCCAATCAAAAAAAGAGACATCCAAAGAAAAATTGTGATGTATATAAATATATAGAGTGTGACAAAGTAGCAGAAATAGCGGTAATGTAATGTAGCAAAGTCGCTGATCTTAAGAAATAAATACGGCTTTATTGCACTCAAAAGAAATAATACAAAACAAAATGGCCTACTCCAATTTAGGTGGCTAACTAACAGTAGTGTCCCTCACTACGCTGTACTGGAGGGGCTATTCCAGCCTCCAGTATAAAACAAACAAAATAACAGTCCAAATAAACAATTATCTGTGACAGACCTTGTTCCTCCAATGTAGACAGTCTCCAACCTGTCCGTCCAGCTCAACATACCTCTCACACTGAGCTCTCACTCTCCACTTCCCTACCAGGTGACTGTTAATTAATAGGGGGAAGAGAGGAGGTTTACCTGTTGGCCAGGCTTAACCCCTTCCAGGGCAGGGAAAGCTGACCTTTCCAGTCTCTCACTGGTGTACATAAAATCGTGTACCCTGTCACACATCCTCCCCCCCAGCTTAACACTTGGGTGGGAAGCGGCCACCTCTGCAAACCCATGTACTCGGGACAGAGCATCTGCATTACTGTGGAGGAGACCTGCCCTATGTCGTACCACAAAAGTAAAGGGCTGTAGGGACAGAAACCACCTCGTGACCCAGGCGTTCTTCTCTCTGTTGGTGTGCATCCACTTTAAGGGAGCATGGTCTGTGATGAGGGTAAACCGCCTGCCCAACAAATAGTAGCAAAGTGTTTCTACTGCCCACTTGACCACCAAACACTCTTTTTCCACTGTGGCATAGCGCTGTTCTCGAGGTAACGACTTCCGACTCAAATATAGCACAGAGTGTTCCTCACCATCCACATATTGGGACAAAACTGCACCCAGACCCACCTCTAAGGCATCGGTCTGGAGAAAGAACTCCTTTCTAAAGTCAGGAGCCACAAGCACAGGTTGGGCACAAAGCGCTGCCCGCAGACCAGCAAAGGCTTCCTCAGCCTCGCTGTTCCACTTTACCATGTCTGGACTTCTGGCTTTAATAAGGTCTGTGAGCGGAGCAGCCCTTGTAGCAAAGTGAGGAATAAACCTCCGATAGTAGCCTACAATCCCCAAGAAAGCTCTGACTTGTTTTTTCCTCAATGGTCTGGCCCAGCTCTGTATAGCTCCTATCTTGTTCATTTGTGGTTTAACAAGTCCTCTGCCAACCAGATAACCCAAGTATCTAGCCTCTGCTAGACCCAAGGCACGTTTAGAGGGGTTAGCTGTCAGACCCGCTCTTCTAAAAGTGTCCAACACTTTGTCAAGATGGCTTTCCCAGTGCGGGCTATGAACAGGGCAGGACTTAGGGTGGTGGGGGCCCCTGGGCTTGAGTGTTGAAGGGGCCCCCTGGAGCAAGGGGGGGATCATAGTTGTTGAGCGGGGGGGGGGGGCGAATTGAAGTTGTTGACCGGAAAGAAAATGTAAATATAAAAATAAAGAAAGAAAGAAAATGTAAAATGTAAATATTTTTATTAAAAGAAAGGGGGGTTGCCATCCAGGGGCCCTGGAGACCTCTGGGGCCTTTATTAATAATAATAATAAAAAAAAAAAATATATATATATATATATATATATATATATATATATATATATATATATTAGAGCTGCACGATTAATCGCCAAGAATCGTTATCGCGATCTTTTTCCCGTTGCGATTCTTGATACAGGGTTTCACGATCTTTCACATGAAAATAATTATCTCTCTGCACTTTGGTATGCAAAGAATTTCCTGTCTGCTCTCAGCCAAAAGTCAGTCTGGGCAATCTGCCAAGTTTTGGAAACATTCTTTATCAGTGGAAAGTTAAGTCTAAACATTGTATCTCTTCAAAGGAATTAACTTCTTCTGTATGTAAATTAGGAATTTTTAACCACTTAAACACCAAACCTTTTTCTGACAGCTCTTTTCAAGTTAAAATCATTATTTCTTTTTGCTAGAAAATTACTTAGAACCCCCAAAGATTTTTTAGTAAAGACCTTGGCCTAGAGAATAAATTGGCGGTTGTTGCAATATTTTATGTTGCACTGTATTTGCGCAGCAGTCTTTTTAAATGCATTTTTTTGGAAAAAAATTAATTTATTAAATTAAAAAAAAAATAGGCAGTAAAGTTAGCCCATTTTTATTTTTTTATACATATATAAAAACATATTTTTTTTATAAAAAAATAAATAAAAAAAGTGGGGGTTGCTGTCCGGGGGCCCTGGGGGCCCAGGGCCCCTGGGGACCTCCAGACCCCTAAAAAAAAAAAAAAAAAAAAAAACATTTATAAAAAATACATAAAAAAGGGAGGTTGCCATCCGGGGGGTCTGGGGACCTCTGGGCCTTTTAATAAAAAAAAAAAAAATATAAACAAAAATAAAAAAATAAACATTTATTAAAAAAAAGGGGGGGGGGGGTTTGCCACATGGGGCCCTGGGGACCTCTGAGCCCTTTAATAAAAAAAAAAATATATATATATATATATATATATATATATATATATATATATATAAAAAATGTAAATTGTTTTATAAAAAAAGGGAGGGTTGCCATCCAGGGGCCCTGGAGACCTCTGGGCCCTTTAATAATAATAATAATGATAATATATATATATATATATATATATATATATATATATATATATATATATATATATATATATATAAATATATAAAAAAACATATTTTTTTATATAAATAAAAAAAGGAAGGGTTGCTGTCCGGGGCCCTGGGGACCTCCGGACCCCTAAAAAAAAAAAAAAAAAAAAAAAATTTTTTTTTAGAGGGGCCCCCTATTGGGCGGGGCCCCCTATTGGGCGGGGCCTATGGGCTTTAGCCCAGTCAAGCCCAATGGTAAGTCCGGCCCTGGCTATGAATGATCACATCATCCAAGTATGCGGCTGCATATTCGGTGTGGGGCCTGAGCAACTTATCCATTAGCCTTTGGAAAGTGGCTGGAGCTCCATGGAGGCCAAAAGGCATGATCCTGTACTGGAACAGGCCATCAGGAGTGGCAAAGGTTGTCTTCTTTTGGGCGTGCTTTGTCAACGGGATCTGCCAATAACCCTTTGTCAGATCCAACGTGGTGAAGAACCTATCTTTGGCTAATCGCTCTACTAGTTCATCCACCCTAGGCATGGGGTAGGCGTCAAACTTAGACACCTCGTTTAACTTCCTGAAGTCATTACAAAACTTGATGGACCCATCAGGTTTGGGCATTAGAACAATGGGGCTGGACCACTGGCTGTGAGACTCTTCTATCACTGCAAGCTTAAGCATTTTCTTGACTTCAGCCCTTACAGCTTCCCTCTTGGCCTCCGGAATGCGGTAAGACTTCACTCTTACGACAACCCCTGGTTCTGTAATAATATCATGGGTAATGTCTCGGGTTTGTCCAGGGTTGGGGGAGAAGACATCATTATTCCTCTCAACCAAGCCTCTAGCTTCTTTTATTTGCTCAGGTGTCAGCTCTGGAGAGATTGTCACCGAAGGACTAGGTGCCTGTGGACCGGGTGTGGTGTCCCCCACTGCGGCCATGCAGTCCTCTCTAGTCCTCCATCGCTTAAGAAGGTTTATGTGGAACACGGCCTCCTTCTTCCGGCGTCCCGGCTGACTAACTTTATTATTTACTGGGCTCACTTTTTCCAACACCTCATAGGGACCCTGCCACTGTGCTAGAAGTTTGCTTTCTGCGGTGGGTACTAGAGCCATTACTCTGTCCACCCTTTCAAACTGCCTCACTAGGGCCCTCTGGTCATAGTAGGACTTCTGCCTACTCTGCGCCTGCTCCATATGCTGGCTAACAAGAGGGGCAATCTGAGCCATACGCACCCGCATATCTTCAACATACTGGAGGACATTGGTCCCAGTTACCCCTTGTTCTTCCCAGGTTTCCTTTAGGATATCCAGTATACCCCTGGGATGCCTACCATATAAAAGCTCAAATGGGGAGAAGCCCGTAGAACTTTGGGGAATCTCTCGAACTGCAAACAACAGGTAAGGAAGTAACAAGTCCCAATCCTTCCCATCCCTGCTAATGACTTTTCTCAACATCCCCTTTAGGGTCCGGTTAAATCTTTCTACCAACCCATCTGTCTGGGGGTGATACACTGACGTTCTTGGAGTCTGTACATTAAATAGCTGACATAGCTCTTTCATAATACGGGAGACAAACGTTGTCCCCTGATCCGTGAGCAATGTCCTGGGTATCCCCACCCGTGTAAACATCTGAACCAACTCTTTTGCAATACTTTTAGCATTAGCCCTGTGTAGTGGAATGGCTTCTGGGTATCTGGTGGCATAATCAAGGATGACAAGGATGTACTGGTGCCCTTGATCTGTTTTCTCTAAGGGACCCACTAGGTCCATGCCAATCCTCTCAAACGGAACGTCAACTATGGGGAGAGATATGAGTGGGGCTCTCAACTTCGGTCTGGGAGATGCCAGCTGGCATTCCGGGCAAGAAGCACAATACCTTTTAATCCCCACATATACCCCAGGCCAAAAGAACCTCCTAAGCACCCGTTCTTGGGTTTTCTCCACCCCTAAGTGTCCCCCCAGAAGATGAGAGTGAGAGTAATCCAGGATTTTTCGGGTGTATGATGAAGGCACAACCAGTTTTTCAAGCTCTTGTCCCTCAACGGAGGTTACTCTGTAAAGGAGATTGTTTTTAAGGATAAAATAGGGATAGGTCTTTCCTGTTACCCCTTCCACTGGTACCCCATTAACCTCTACAACATTACTCTTGGCTTCCTGCAACAGGGGATCATCTGCCTGGTCCCGGACAAAGCCAGTACCCGAAATATCCAGGATATCTGTATCCCCCTCATCACCTTCACTGGTAGCCTCTGGGGCGGGTTCCGGTTGACCAACCTCTGCCTCATCTTCTGTCTGTCGTGGGGCCCCGCCTCTCCTGGACTGCTCCCCACGCTGATTCAACAGGACTTCCTATTAAATCTTAGCTTGCTCTCCCTGCGTTCCCGTCTTGTTTTACCTCTTTTTGGATTAGAGATATACAAGTCAGGATGAGCAAAGGGAAATACTTCATGGATGTCAGGTTTCATATCAGGCTAGCAGCAGACAACAGTTCAGGTGTGCTAATATGCCTATAGTTCAATAACAAGAGCACATACCATGAGCAGGTCTTGAGAAGCAGGTCAGCGCTGGAACTTGTAGTTCACCACGGATGCAGGGTTGAGACGAGCGGGACAGCTGGCACTTATAGTTCACTGCTGAAGTAGGTGTTTTGATGAGCAGGAAAGCTGGAACTTGTAGTTCACCGCAGGTGTGGATGTTGGTGGTGTTGCTGGTGCTAGTAGTGCACCACTGCAATGGATGTGGTCTAGGCAAGCCGGGTCATACACGGATAATCAGAGTTTGAAAGGTACCAAATCGGAAGCAACAAGCAGGGTCAAACAAGCCGGGTCATACACAAGGTTTACAGATAAACAGGTCAGGCTGGATCTCACAAGGCAAGCAGAGTAACTCTATCACGAGCACTGATTGGGTGAAAACACAGGTGTTTTAAAGGAGAGCTGGCCAATCAGTGTTTCCCAGCCAAGGCTGTGTCAGGTGAGTGCGCTGGGTCCTAGAGGGATCCAGTACTGACAGTACCCCCCCCCTTCTCGAGGGGTTGCTCCTGCACCCCCAGGCTTACTTGGATATCGAAGATGGAACTTCTTCTTAAGGCGATCAGCATGGAGATCGCGAGCTGGGATCCAGGATCAATCCTCTGGGCCAAAACCTTTCCAATGAACTAGATATTGTAAGGAATTGCATACTCGTCTGGAGTCAAGAATATATGCCACTTCATATTCCTGGCTATCCGACACATCTACAGGTTCTGGTTCATTTACTTGGAGACTAGAGTGAACAGGTTTCAATAAAGAAACATGGAAGACATTAGGAATGCGCATGGACGGGGTGAGTTTTAATCTATAGGACACAGGATTAACAATCTCCGAAATCTCATAGGGCCCGATGAATTTTGGGCCAAGTTTCTTAGATGGAACATGCAGGGACAGATTCCTGGATGATAGCCACACTTTGTCACCAACTTTATATCCAGGGGCCTTTGAGCGCCTCTTATCAGCCGTTTTCTTAAAAGCCTGCACCGAACGAGAAATAGCACGATTGACGTCAGACCAGATTTTGGAGAAATTTTCAATCGTGGTGTTGGCATCTGGAACATCAGAGGGTGGAAGATCAAAGGAGCACACACGAGGATGCAACCCGTAAACACAGAAGAAGGGAGAGGTCCCTGTAGAAGAGCTGGCACAATTATTAAAGGCAAACTCTGCCCATGGAAGGATGTTGACCCACTCCACCTCATCATTGGCCATCAGACAACGTACCATCTTCTCCAGAGTCTGATTAGTTCTTTCTGTTTGGCCATTTGTCTCGGGATGATAGGCTGAAGAATATGATAACTTAATCCCTAGCTGAGAACAAAGGGCCTTCCAAAACTGGGCTATAAACTGAGAGCCGCGGTCTGAGACAATGTTAATTGGTGCCCCGTGGAGCCTGAAAACATGTTTAATGAATAAAGATGCCAGATCTCTAGCAGACGGCAGTTTCGGAAGTGGAACAAAGTGGGCCATCTTACTGAACCTGTCTACCACCACCCAGATCGTGGAACATCCCTGGGACGGAGGCAAGTCAGTGATAAAGTCCATAGATAAATGGGTCCAGGGACAAGTAGGTATTGGTAGAGGACGTAGAAGACCGGAGGGCTTAGAGGTACTGCCCTTGCTTCTGGCACAAACCTCACAAGCCTGGACAAAGGCTAGCACATCCTGCCTAATCGATGGCCACCAGAGGTTGCGAGAGATAATCTCATAAGTTTGTCTAAACCCCGGATGCGCTGCAGGCTTTGACGCATGTACCTGCTGCAAAACCTGCAAACGAAGAGCCAAGGGCACAAAAAGCATACCAGAGGGAGTGGAAGGGGGGGCTTCAGCCTGTGCAGGTAGTAAGGCCTCAGAGATGTCAGTCTGGGTGAAAGCCAAAATCCTGTCCTCAGAGATAATGGATTGTGGAGGAAGCGGAGGTGGGGATTCTGATAAAAAACTGCGAGACAAGGCATCGGCCTTAACATTTTTTGGCCCTGGTAAATAAGAAATTGTGAAGTCAAATCTGGAGAAGAACAATGACCACCTGGCCTGACGTGAGTTCAGTCTTTTAGCAGAACGGATGTATTCAAGGTTTTTGTGGTCAGTCAGAACTATGAATAGATAGCGAGCTCCCTCCAGCCAATGTCTCCATTCCTCCAAAGCTAGCTTTATGGCTAACAGTTCTCTGTTGCCTATATCATAGTTGCGCTCTGCTGGGGAATATTTACGGGACAGGAAGGCACAGGGGTGGATGGCAGCAGTTACAGGGTCCTTTTGTGACAGAAGCGCCCCCACCCCTACTTCGGATGCATCTACCTCCACAATAAAAGGCAGCTCAGGAACAGGATGGCGTAGAATTGGTGCAGAGGTAAAGGCTTTCTTCAACTGAGTGAAGGCTGTCTGGGCTTCAGTAGTCCATTTAAACTTAGACTGAGACTTCCTGGTCAGAGAGGTGATGGGATGTGCAATGGTGGCAAAATTCCTAATGAATTTCCGATAGAAATTTGCAAAGCCCAGGAAGCGCTGAACTGCTTTCAGGTCTGAAGGTGATGCCCAGTCTAGAATGGCCTGAATCTTGGCTGGATCCATGGTTAGGCCTGTGTCAGAGATTAGGTAGCCCAGAAAAGGTACTTGTTTGACATGAAATGAACATTTTTCAGGCTTAACAAAAAGGGAATGAGCCTTTAATCGGGCCAACACTGAGCGGACGTGCCTCTGATGCGTTTCAAGATTGGGAGAATATATCAAAATATCATCCAAGTATACAAGCATAAAGCGACCCAACAGGTCACGGAAAATGTCATTCATAAAGTTTTGAAAGACAGCTGGTGCATTCCTGAGACCGAAAGGCATGACAAGACATTCGTAGTGGCCATCCTTGGTGTTAAAGGCTGTCTTCCACTCATCTCCTTCACGGATGCGCACTAGATTATAGGCTCCCCTTAGGTCTAGTTTGGAGAAAATCTTTGCTCCCTGGATTTGGGAGAACAACTCTGTGATGAGAGGGAGAGGGTACCGATTGGGAACGGTTATTTTATTTAGACCTCTGTAGTCAACACAAAGTCTTAGACCCCCGTCCTTCTTTGGGACAAAGAATCAACCTGCGCCTGCGGGAGAAGTAGAGGGACGGATGAAACTTTTAGCTAGGTTTTCCTGGATGTATTCTTGCAAAGCAAGGTTCTCTGGTTCGGACAATGGAAAGACTCTCCCTCGCGGAGGTGTAGTGTCAGGCAAAAGGTCAATGGGACAGTCATAACTGCGATGAGGTGGTAAGGTGTCAGCACTCCCTTTAGAAAACACATCCTGAAAGTCCTTATAACAAAGCGGAATATGTTCCATTCCCACTTGACAAGCAGCAAGTCGAACAGGGTGCTGGATGCAACTTTCTTTACACTGATTGGACCAAGCCAGAATATTTCCTGTTCGCCAGTCAATTACAGGATTGTGCTTCTGAAGCCAAGGAAGGCCTAGGATCAAAGGAGTGGATGGAGAGTCAATGACAAGACATGAAATCTTCTCCCAGTGCAGGGCCCCCAATTGTAACTGGAAGGGATTGGTGGACTGAAGCACAAGGTCTTGTGAGAGAGGCCGGTTATCCACAGAAATTAGGCGGACTGGGCAATCTAGCATATAAGTTTCCAGGGACAAGGAGGTAATCAAAGTCTTATCAATAAAATTCTCAGCAGCTCCAGAATCTACCAAGGCCAGCAGTTCATGAGTCCCTGTCCCAAAGTGAATAACACTGGGTAGAAGTATACGATTGTCCCCCTGGGGAGATGAAAGCAGACCTAAGGTGACCTCCCCATAATCACCTAGGTCCGGGAGTTTCCCGGACGTGTAGGGCATGAACGGAGCATGTGACCCCTGAGGCCACAATACAGGCAAAGTCCCATATTACGCCGGCGTGTGTGTTCCTGGGCAGATAGCCGGGTGGAGCCTAGCTGCATAGGTTCTTCCACTGAACTGGCACTGGAGGTTGGATGGTCAGGTGGTAAGGGAGGTATACAGTTTGCCACAGCCATATTTTTTTCTCGCCCCCTCTCTCGCTGACGGCGATCAATTCTAATGGCTAGACACATAGCTTCCTCCAGTGAGGGTGGATAGGAGAAGTTGACCAGAGCATCCTTAATTGCATCTGAAAGACCTATTCTGAACTGGCTGCGGAGAGCTGCATCATTCCAGCCAGATTCAGGGGCCCTCCTGCGAAACTCTGAGCAGTACATTTCAGCTGTGGTGGTTCCTTGCTTTAAGTTACGCAGGGTTGATTCTGCAGTAGCCATACGATCATCGTACAGCAATCCAAGGGCTTCAAAGAAGGCATCTACAGTTAGCAGGGCTGGATGGTTTGGTTCAAGGTTAAAGGCCCAAGCCTTGGGGTCACCCTGTAGCAGAGAGATAATGATCTGAACTCTGAGTTTCAGAGCCAGAAGAGGATGGCCTTAATTTGAAATATAATTTGCAGCTGTTTTTAAAGTTGCAGAATCCCTTACGGTCGCCAGAAAAACGGTCAGGCAAAGGAATTTTTGGTTCAGATAAAGTTTTTGTAACAGTTGTAGTAGGGGATTGCACCTTGGTGAGCTCTGTGGCCATTTGCTGAACTTGATGGGATAAACGGCAAAGTTCTTGTGCAAACATCTGAGCCTGCTCAGAATCCATGATGGGTTTTCCCTTTTTATGTATGGCTCGTGATAATGTCAGGTTTCATATCAGGCTAGCAGCAGACAACAGTTCAGGTGTGCTAATATGCCTATAGTTCAATAACAAGAGCACATACCATGAGCAGGTCTTGAGAAGCAGGTCAGCGCTGGGACTTGTAGTTCACCACGGATGCAGGGTTGAGACGAGCGGGACAGCTGGCACTTATAGTTCACTGATGAAGTAGGTGTTTTGATGAGCAGGAAAGCTGGAACTTGTAGTTCACCGCAGGTGTGGATGTTGGTGGTGTTGCTGGTGCTAGTAGTGCACCACTGCAATGGATGTGGTCTAGGCAAGCCGGGTCATACACGGATAATCAGAGTTCGAAAGGTACCAAATCGGAAGCAACAAGCAGGTTCAAACAAGCCGGGTCATACACAAGGTTTACAGATAAACAGGTCAGGCTGGATCTCACAAGGCAAGCAGAGTAACTCTATCACGAGCACTGATTGGGTGAAAACACAGGTGCTTTAAAGGAGAGCTGGCCAATCAGTGTTTCCCAGCCAAGGCTGTGTCAGGTGAGTGCGCTGGGTCCTAGAGGGATCCAGTACTGACAATGGACCCCTGTATTTCTCTGCTCCACTTCAGGTTCTCCTTGTTCTCCCATCACAGGGGGCTGTAACAGAGCGTGGAAATTAGGGAAATTCCTTCCTATTATCAAAGGATATGGTAGACGAGGAACTACCACTGCTATGATCCTTACCAATCTGCCCTGTACTAACACTTCTATGTTGGCAGTAGGATACCGCACAGTACACCCATGAATACACAATACCCCCATGGTTCTATGCTTCTGAATCCAACACGGTTTTACCAATTTACTAGCTACCAAAGTCAGGGCACTGCCAGAGTCCACCAGGGCCACTGTCTCTTGTTTGTCCAGCAGGACAGGTACTCAGAAGGTATTTCCCCCTTCTACCAGGCCTGCTAAACAAATGAGTCCACAAAAATCTGAGGAATCTTCCCCTAGTCCACACTGCATGGGCTCAGGAAGATTGGGGCATCACACCCTGACATGTCCTTTGGCGCCACACTCAAAACAAGTTATGGAGCTTCTCCTAGGGTGGTCCTCTTTCCCAGGGTTTTGACTTCTAAAGTCTGTTTTGGAAAAACGGGCTCCCGATCCGAAGTCTGCTTCCACTCCACTCCTCCGGTCTCTTGGTCTCTGTATTTTCCAGGTCGTCTTAGTGAGAGATGGGTCCAAATTTTTGGTAGACAGGTACCGCTCCACTTGTGCGACCATACTATCACAGTCCAGGGGGTTTCCCTGAGTGACCCACTCCCAGAGGCCATTTGGAAGCTCTCTCACGTAACGGTCCAGTACAAATGCTTATATAATCTGTGCAGGGGTTTGAGTCTCTAGTTTGAGCCACTTCCGAGCCAGATGAATTAAGTCAAACATCTGGGATCTTGGCGCTTTTCCTTCTTTAAACCTCCAGTTGTAGAAACGCTGGGCCCTCACAGTGGAAGTCACCCCTAAGCAAAACAGGATCTCTGCTTTCAGTTGTTTGGGATAGTCTGCAGCAGCCACCTCATCCAGATCAAAATAGGCTTTCTGTGCTTCTCCCAGGAGGAAGGGTGCAATGATTCCAGCCCACTGTTCTGGGGGCCAGCCTTCTCGGGTGGCGGTCCATTCAAACGCCAGTAGATAAGTCTCCACATCTTCATCTGTGGTCATTTTCTGCAGACAGCTGTTTGCACGTATTTGGCTTACCCCCCTTGCTGGTGGGTTAGGAGACCCTTGGGTAGTCATCTGATCCAGGGTTGCTTTCAGAATAGCATGGTCTGACTTTTGTGCTTCAGTCAAAGCTTCAATCTGCAAAGTCAGGATCCTGTTGGTCTCCTGTTGTACTGCAGCTGTGGCAGCTGCCTGTCTACTAACCTCTTGTTGCGCTGCAGCGGCTTGTCTATTAGTCTCTTGTTGCGCTGCAATTGAGGCAGCTAACTGTCTATTAGTTTCTTGTTGTGCTGTAGCTGTGGCCGCTACCTGCCTATTAGTCTCTTGCTGCACAGAGGCAGCTTGTAACAGGGCTTTCACAATATCTTCCATTTTCTGGGTCCTGTACCTTTAAGGCCACTGTAACTGTAAATTGACCGGTACAACAGCGAACATCCCACTTCTGACACCACTTGTGACAAAGTCGCAGAAATAGCGGTAATGTAAAGTAATGCAGCAAAGTCGCTGATCTTAAGCAATAAATACGGCTTTATTGCACTCAAAAGAAATAATACAAAACAAAATGGCCTACTCCAATTTAGGAGGCTAACTAACAGTAGTGTCCCTCACTACGCGGTACTATTCCAGCCTCCGGTATAAAACAAGCAAAATAACAGTCCAAATAAACAATTATCTGTGACAGACCTTGTTCCTCCAATGTAGACAGTCTCCAACCTGTCCGTCCAGCTCAGTATACCTCTCACACTGAGCTCTCACTCTCCACTTCCCTACCAGGTGACTGTTAATTAATAGGGGGAAGAGAGGAGGTTTACCTGTTGGCCAGGCTTAACCCCTTCCAGGGCAGGGAAAGCTGACCTTTCCAGTCTCTCACTGGCGTACATAAAATCGTGTACCCTGTCACAAGAGGTAAATATAAATGTAAATATTAAGTGAGACGTCTGTGATAATGATCCACCAGTGCTGAAGAATTCACAGATTGTGACAATCCCTTCACCTTAGGTCTATCTGGGTACTCACACCTGCCAGCATGGGCCCCTGAATCACGAGGAATTCATGCAAGCAGATTAAAGCGGAGATCAAATGCCTCAAAGAAAAAGTCTTCCAAATGCTGCTTAAGGACTCCAAGAATTAAGCAATCTCCCTTAGGCTCAGCAGGCAATGCAGGTATGCAAAAAAGAAGAAAGAATCTAAGTGCTTTCCATTTGAACTAAAACAAGCGTTTATTAAAATAATACAGGCTACTCACATAGCGGCCGAAAAACAAACAGCATGTAGTAATCACATAGGACTGTAGATAGCAGCGAGTGTCGTCATATGTAGCTACCTCCCCCATACACGTTACGTTCTGGATGGATTTCCTTTGCGCAAACCAATCAATATACACATATTGCAATTTTTTACCAAAAATAGCAACAAAAAAACTAAAATATGTATTCTAGCAAAAAGTAAAAAAGTTTTTTCAAAATTGTCACTCTTTATTTGTTTAGAGCACAAAAAAAACTCAGAGGTAATCAAATACCGCCAAAAGAAAGCTCTATTTGTGGGAAAAAGACGTATATTTTGGGTACAGCGTCACAACCGCACAGTTGAAATGACACAGTGCCGTATCGCAAAAAATGGCCTGGTCATTAAGGGGGTAAATCCTTCTGGTGCTGAAGTGGTTAACAAGCAAAACACATAATAGGGGATTTACTAAAGCTGGTGTAAAATCTAGTGCAGCTCTGCATAGAAACCAATCATCTTCCAGGTTAGAGCCCAGGTTTACACTGGGTACAATTTAGATCGATTTGAGATGCGATTTCACATGTGAAATTGCATCTCAAATCGGCGGCAATTGCCGGCAATGACACCATCCTAATCGGTGCGACGCCGCATCTGCGGCGCTGCACCGATTTCAAAAAGTAGTTCCTGTACTACTTTTTGCGATTTCAGGACGCGATTTACATTGACATCTGTGCAGAAACATGCACAGATGTCTCCTAAATTGCGCTGAAATCGGGACTGCCAGAGAGAGTGAAATCGCGCAAGTTCAGCTGAACTCGCGCAATTTCACTCCCGCAGCCCAGTGTGAACCAGGGCTTATTGTCAAAGCTTAATTGAACAAGCTGAAGTTAGAAGCTGATTGGCTACCATGCACAGCTGCACCAGATTCCGAGTGCACCAGTTTTAGTAAATCCCTCCCTAGAGTTTTATGCTGCGTACACACGATCATTTTTTGTGATGAAAAAAAACTACGTTTTCTGTGCAGTAAAAAACAACGTTTTTGAAACGTCACTTTTCAAAGACGATATTGCATACACACCATCGTTTTTTTCACAAAAAGCGAGGTTACGTTCACCACTCTTTTCCATTGAAGCTCGCTTCATAACTAGCTTCTGGGCATGCGCGGGTTGAAAAAACGTTGTTTTAAATGACGTTTTTGCTACACACGGTGACTTTTTGTGAAACAAAAAACTACGTTTTGAAAAACGACACAAAAAATTCAAGCATGTTGGAATTTTTTTTGGTCGTTTTTTTAAGACAAAAAACTATGTTTTGCCCACACACGATCAATTTAAATGACGTTTTAAAAAATGAAGTTTTTTTTCATCGCAAAAAACGACCGTGTGTACGCGGCATTATACTGATGTATCTAAACCAAGATAAAAATGTTTTAACAGTAAAATGTGTTATTTTAGTAACTGATGGGACCTCAAACATTGCTTCCTGTAGCTGTAGCTGTTGATCACTTGTTAGGTGAGATTGTTATATACACTGCTCAAAAAAAAATTAAAGGAACACTTTGAAAACATATCAGATCTCAATGGGCAAAAATCTCATGCTGGATATCTATACTGATATGGACTAGGTAATGTGTTAGGAATGAAAGGATGACACATCATTTGTTGGAAATGAAAATTATCCACCTACAGAAAGCTGAATTCAAAGACACCCCAAAAATCAAAGTGAAAAAAAATTATGCAGCAAGCTAGTCCATTTTGCTGACATTTCATTGCAACAACTCAAAATTGTCCTCGGTAGTTTGTATGGCCCCCAAATTCTTGTATGCATGCCTGTATGCTTGTATGCATGAATTCATCTCCTCATACACCCTAAGCACCAAACACCTTTTGGTGCTTGGGGATTTCAACCTCCGGGCCAACTCCTCGCTGGACCCCATCGCCGACGCCTGCATCAACCATCTGGAAGGACTTGGTCTGCAGCAATTAATACTAGGCCCCACTCATGCATCAGGCCATACGCTCAATCTCATTTTTAAACAAGATTTGGAAATTGACGTCTTGGAAAATGAGCCATTACCATGGACCAATCACCATGCCATTAAATTCAAAATCACCAATAACGCCAGGCAAAAAAAAAAACGGTGACAACTCACTGGACTAGATCTCAGAAGAAGCTCCACTCAGAACTCTTCAAAGCAACACTAGGGAACAAAAAAAAAACAATCCAATAAAAACAAACAGCCACAGAAACACTTGACGCCATTAACAAGGCGCTACTTCAGTCAGCTGACTGGGTGGCACCAAAACACAAAACTTGCATCCGGAAAAACAACTCCAGCTGGTTTAATGACCAGCTGACGTTGCTAAAGCAAGAGCGTAGAAGAGCAGAAGCTGCGTGGAAAAGGAGCTCTTCAGATAAAAACTACACCATTTACAAGACAATAACAAAGAAATATCATAAAGAAATCTTTATGGACAAAAAAAATCACTTCTTCAACATCATCACAAATGCCCTAAACGGCCCCCACGAACTCTTCAAGCTGGTTTCGCAGACGATGAATCCAGCTTGTTTAGAGGCCCCCAATTCTGATTCACAAGAATTTTGCAACGAACTATCGGATTATTTCATTAAAAAAATTGATAAAATCTGCGAAAGTATTCAGCAAAATGAAATCGTCACTAATCTGCCCCCAAATCCCAAACCTAATATCCTCATAAACCCGCCGCAACCACCAAAATTCACCCTAAAACCCATCACCATCAATGCCACTAAAAACATCATTGGGACTCTGCGTAACAGCACAGCACCCAATGACATCATTCCCACTAAACTGCTGAAAGAAAGTGCCGATATACTGGCACCAGCTATCACGCAGCTCATAAACCAATCATTGAAGGAGGGCATGGTGCCCACCTTGCTGAAACAAGGTACAATAAAACCAATCCTAAAAAAAAAACACCCTTGACCCCAAAGACCCAAACAACCGGAGGCCCATTACAGGTCTAAATGTTTTTTCCAAGATAATGGAGAAAGAAGTTGTACAACAGCTGCAACTGCATTTAGAAACCCATAAATTACTCGATACGTTCCAATCAGGTTTCCGTCCGGGTCACGGAACAGAAACGGCGCTGCTCAAAATATGGGATGACGCTCTAGAGGCCGCAGATGAAGGAGAATCTTGTCTCCTGATCCTGCTGGACCTAAGTGCGACCTTTGACACGGTAGACCATGGACTACTACTCGCTAGGCTAGCTGAAGTGGCCAAAGTCGTGGAAGGTGATTTACCCTGGTTCTCCTCCTTCTTGTAAAACCGATCACAAATGGTGAAACTGGGATCTTTTACTTCTGAAAAACATACGGTATAATGCGGAGTCCCTCAGGGATCTCCCTTGTCACCCGTATTGTTCAATATCTATCTCCACCCCCTCTTTGAAATCATCAGCAACCAGAAGCTACTCTACCACTCCTATGCAGACGACACTCAGCTGTATTTCCGCATCTGCAACAAAAAGGATCATTCTCTTGGACTAGAGAAATCCCTCACTCTTATAGATAACTGGATGACATCCAGTTATCTTAAACTCAATGGTTCTAAAACAGAACTTCTCCTGTTTCACGCAAACCGAAAAAGTCACCCCGCGTCAACTTGGACCCCCCCCCCCCACCCATTCTGGGTAAAACTATCACCCCTAGCACCAAAATAAAAAGTCTCAGAGTAATTTTTGACTCCTACATGACAATGGATGCACAAATAGGGTCTGTAGTCAGTGGATCCCATCATCTGCTGCGCCTACTACGTCGACTCACCCCCTTTATCCCAAAAGAGGACATTGCAGTAGTGGTGGGAACAATCATCAATTCCAGACTCGACTATGCAAATGCCCTCTATCTGGGACTCCCAAAATACCAAATCACTCGTCTGCAAGTCGTTCAAAATACGGCTGCTCGATTAGTGACTGGCATAAAACCATGGGAATCAATTGCACCTTCGCTGAGATCCCTTCATTGGTTGCCAGTAAAAGACAAAATCACCTTCAAGGCACTCTGCCTAACTCGCGGAAACGCCCCCCAATATCTATGCGAAAAAATAAAAGCCCATAACCCAAATCACATTCTGCGATCCACAAATCGATACCTGCTCCAAATACCCAAAGCCAGATACAAGTCCAAAGGAGATTGGAGATTTGCAGTCCAGGGACCTCGGCTGTGGAATGCACTACCAACCACCATCCGACTGGAGTCGGACCACTTGGCCTTCAGGTAGGGATTAAAACCCATCTCTTCTGTGGTCAAGGAGTTTCCTTACCCAAAGAATGGAAAGAGCGCCCAGAGGCGATTCAGTTCGCATGTGTTGCGCTTTATACGTTTTTCACTCACTCACTCACTCACTCACTCACTCACGGATGGTGTCCTGGGGTATTTCCTCACAGATCTAGACCAGAGCACCACTGAGCTCCTGAACAGACTGAGGTGCAACCTGGCGGCACCGGATGGACCAAAACTTAATGTCCCAGAGGTGTTCTTTTGGATTTAGGTCAGGTGAGCGTGGGGGCCATTCAATGGTATCAGTTTCTTCATCCTCCAGGAACTGGCTGCATGCTCTCACCACATGAGGCCGGGCATTGTAGTGCACCATGAGGAATCCAGGACCCACTGCACCAGTGTAGGGTCTGACAATGGGTCCAAGGATTTCATCCCGATACCTAATGGCAGTCATGGTGTTGTTGTGTAGCTTGTAGAGGTCTGTGCATCCCTCCATGGATATGCCTCCCCAGACCATCACTGAACCGCCATCAAACCGGTCATGCTAAACGATGTTACAGGCAGCATAAAGTTCTCCGCTGCTTCTCCAGACCCTTTTACGTCTGTCACATATGCTCGGGGTGAATCCGCTCTCATCTATGAAAAGCATGGGGCACCAGTGGCGGACCTGCCAATTCTGGTGTTCAATGGAAAATGCCAATCAAGCTCCACAGAGCACACTAGAGGACGTCGGGCTCTCAGGCCACCCCCATGAAGTCTGTTTCTTTTTTTTAATAAATTCTTTATTTATTTCAAGATTTGCGTTACAGATTTTACATTTCATATCTTCCAGTTTAATTACAGTTGTTACTCATCTTGTCTGTTCACACAAAGCTTCTCCTTTTCCTTCTAACCTCCTTTGGTTACCCGCCCTCCCCGTCTCCCTGCTCCAGGGAGAAAAAAAAAAAAAGAAAGAGAGAGAGAAGAAAAAAAAAAGGCATCCATTCCCTGGTCGGCCGTCCCCCATCCCACCCATCACCCCTCTCTATACTTCACATAAGGGGCCCATGCCGAGAGGTACATCTCATCCTGGTCTTTCATTGCCATAGTCAGGTTCTCCATTTGTTGTATCTCTGCCACTCTAGCTAGCCATTGTGCTCTGGATGGAGGAGTTTCTTGTTTCCACAGGGCAGGGATACACACCCTTGCAGCTATAATCAGATGTCTTATCAATGAATTCTTGTATTTTTCCACTGATATTGGAATATCTAATATTAAAACTGACGATGGTCTGCTTTCTAAATTAATTCCTGTAATCTCATTAATTGTCCTCATTACCATTTTCCAGAATTCCTGTATCTTTTCACATTCCCAGAAAATATATATTAACGAGCAGAAAGAAAGTCTGTTTCTGATTGTTTGGTCAGAGACATTCACACCAGTGGCCTGCTGGAGGTCATTTTGTAGGGCTCTGTCAGTGCTCATCCTGTTCCTCCCTATGGGTTAAGGACCTTCTACGGCTTTGTCCAGCTCTCCTAGAGTAACTGCCTGTCTCCTGGAATCTCCTTCTTGCTCTTGAGACTGTGCTGGGAGACACAGCAAACCTTCTGGCAATGACACATATTGATGTGCCATCAAAGCAGAGTTAGACTGCCTGTGCAACCTTTATAGGGTTCAAGTATCGCCTCGTGCTACCCGTAGTGACCCTAGCCAAATGCAAAACTAGTAAAAACCAGTCAGAAAAGATAAGAAGGGGGAAAAAAATGTCAGACACCTCCACCTGAAAAAACATTCCTGTTTTGGAGGTGGTCTCATTGTTGCCCATCTAGTGCACCTGTTGTTAATTTCAATTAACAGCAAAGCAGCTGAAACTGATTAACAACCCCCTCTGTATACACCCCCCCCCCCTCTGCTACTTAACTGACCAGATAAATATCCCAGGAGTTCTGATTCAAAAGTGTTCCTTTAATTTTTTTGAGCAGTGTATATTTCTTGATCGTACATCACGGGACACAGAGCGCATAGTCATTACATATGGGTTATATGGAGTACCTTCAGGTGTGGACACTGGTGTAATCAACTTCACAGGAAGTTCCTCCCTATATAACCCCCTCCCACTGGGAGTGCTTTAGTTTTTCCGCCAGTGTCTTAGGTGTTGGTCACGTCTAGCTGTCCCTCGGAGGTCTCGGGACCCAGGATAGCTAGCCGGATCCGTCCGAAGTGCTTCAGAGCCAAGATGTACGGTACCCGGGCCCTGCTGGAGTGGGGTTTTGCCTATAATGCCTCTCCTTGGAGGGCTGGATTCTGGGCTCCAGTGCTTTAGTCTCTTCCAAGAACTAAAAGTTACTGATGCCAGGATGCTATATAGGTCCAGGGGTGTGGGTTCCTTAACACAGGACCCCGGTCCCTGAAGGTCCAAGACAATACCCACGGAGATGGGGGAAGGCTGGGCCTCTTGCATTTTGCAATACCCTGCGGCGTGGAGCAGGTAAGAGGGAACCTGCGGGACTTGGTTCGACAGTAGGTATCCCCCTGGGGGTTCTGGGTTGGCTAATGGTATGCTTGTGCATCAGCCACTATCTCCACTATGTCTGTTGAGGCAGGATGGGATTCTAATGTTTACCCAGATAACATGTAGATATATGTATACTTGTGTAAGTTATATATTTGCTACTCACCCCAGGTCTGCCTGTTAACACTGATACTGCAACCCCACATGTTTTAAAGAGGAAATTGCTGGTTTAAACTCCTGTTTCTTAGGAAGCCCATGGGGACAGCTTCCTCGCTGTGTGTGCACTACAATAAGATTAGTGCTTACCTGGTGTCTGTTGGTGCTGCATAACGCTGGTCCATGTTGTTCCTCTGCTCTGCTTCCTCCATGTGGGTTCAGCGTGGTGCGCACGATCGTGCGCGCGATCGTACGCGCGTGTGTGCACGCCGCCTTTTATAACATCGGCGTGCGTCGGGGGGGCGGGCCAGCAGCGTCAGGGTCTGTATAAGGGAAAAAACTTTTCTCTGGCTGGTCTTTACCTCCTGGAGGCAGAGGAAGAAAGGATACAGAGCGTGCAGCTGGGTCTTTTGGCCACACAGGGACACCTAGTGGCGGTTTTGTGGATCTTCAGGTCTAGGACTTAGGTCCACTATTGACCAGAAAGAAAAAAAAAAAAAAAAAAAAAAAAAAAAAGTTTTTTTGCTTAAAGGGACTCAGCCTTAGATCCAGCAGTATCTGAGTCTACCTTGGACTCCGGCTAACGGGCATTGGTGTGTCAATACTCACAGGCTTCCTCGGTATTGCCACCTCCCAGGCGGGTAAAAAAAAAAAAAAAAAAAATGTTTTGAAAAAAAAAAAGAGAAAAAGAGAGAAATTAGTTCTTTTTCATTTTTCTCATACCTGCCCTCACATTGGTTATTCCTAGCTGCAACAGTCAGGTGTTGGCTACAGGGGTGACCCAAGGTTGTACAATGGCTCCAAAGGGATCTGGACCAGCCAAGGCTGCTAAAGGTGCCAAAAAGCAAAAGGGGTCTCCATCGGAGTCAGAGGATTTGGGCCAGGCTTCTACGGCCCCACCCTCGCCAGTCAGGACACCGAGTGGCATAGTACAAGAGCCATTGGGGGTGCTGGGGGCAGAGGCGGCCCCCGATCCACCCATTCCCGTTTACGTGACGGAAGAAATGCTAGCAGCCACCATGAGTGGGCTAGAGAAAAGGTTAACTGCGTTACTTTCCCGTCCTTGCCCAAGTAGCAAGCGGGCTAGATCCCCCTCACCCAGTGTGGGGTTTTCAGATGCGGAGGTCTCCTCTTCAGAGGAACGGGACCCACAAGGGGATCACGCAGACCCAAGTCCCGACGGTTCAGACAGGGAAAATTCCACTATAGATGAATTCTTTTCGGCCTCGCAAGCGGAGAGCCTGTGGATCCAGTCTTTGACAGATATGGTTCGCACTGCCTTTAAACTCCCAGTGCCAGAACTAGTAGCCCCGGAGGTATCCTCATTGGGTTCTTTAAAGGCCCCATTAACTGGTGCATCTTTTCCAATGCACCCCCTTCTGCGGAACGTGATTTACCAAGATTGGGCTCGACCTGATAGAATCTTTGTCCCTCCTAAAAGATTCTCTATTCTCTACCCTATGGAAGAGGAATATGTAAAGAAATGGGCTCTTCCTACAGTGGACGCAGCCATTTCCTGCGTGAATAAATCCCTGACTTGTCCGGTTGAAAATGTCCATATGTTCAAGGATCCGGTCGACAAGAAATTCGAGACCCTACTGAAAGCAACTTTCACCTCAGTAGGTGCCATGGTTCAGCCAGCAGTAGCAGCCATTGGTGTTTGTCAGGCCTTGAAGGATCAGGCAAAACATATATTGAAGGACATGCCGGCTCAGCATACTCATGAATTAGCAGAATTCCCTAGGGCTCTCTGCTTTGCAGTAGATGCTATTAAGGACTCCATCCAACAGGCATCCCGTTCATCTCTACTGGTGGTTCACATGCGTCGTCTTTTGTGGCTAAAGAACTGGTCAGCAGAGGCACCCTGCAAAAAGCTTTTAGCAGGGTTTCCCTTTCATGGGGGAAGACTATTCGGGGAAGACCTAGATAAATATATCCACACCATATCAAGTGGAAAAAGTACTTCCTTACCGGTCAAGAAAAGACCGCGTGGGCCCACGTTTAAACGACAGGCCATGGTAGGCTCGGCCCCTTCGACTTCCCGTCAGTATCGACGGCCTCCCGGGCGGTCAACAGCTAATAGCCGCCCACAGGGACAAGCTGCGGCAAACAAGAGGCCCTGGTCTCGCAAGCCGGCTAAATCAGTCATCAAATCAGATTCATGAAGGAGCGCCCCCACTCTCTTGGGTGGGGGGGAAGACTTCAGTTTTTCTCCGAAGTCTGGAAGGCCAGAATTCCCGACTCTTGGGTTCGGTCCGTGGTAGCCACAGGCTACAAACTAGAGTTTCGAGAAATCCCCCTCCTCATTTTCAGGGGTCAAGTCTTCCAAGCGACCCATTAAAGAGGGCCTCTCTCGTAAAGGCGTTGGATCGCCTCTTGCTCCAAGGAGTAATTGTAGAAGTACCAACCCAAGAAAGGGGTCTGGGATTCTACTCCAACCTTTTTGTTATACCAAAACCCAATGGCGACGTCAGGCCTATATTAGACCTCAAACGCCTAAATCGCTTTCTAAGGATTCAGACCTTCCGTATGGACTCCATACGTTTAGTGACAACCAGCCTGCATCAGGGCGACTTCCTAGCATCTATAGACATAAAGGATGCATATCTGCATGTGCCGATCTACCCAGCACATCACAAGTTTCTTCGTTTTACGATAAACCAAAGTCATTACCAGTTCGTAGCCCTCCCTTTCGGGTTGGCAACAGCTCCACGGGTATTCACAAAGGTGTTAGCCCCGGTACTAGCCGTCCTAAGGACAGAAGGCATCTTGGTCCTAGCATACCTGGACGATCTCCTGGTTATCGACAGATCAGCTTCCAACCTCAATCATGCAGTAGTCCGCACAGTGCGGCATCTAGAAGAGTTCGGATGGATTGTGAACCAAGAAAAATCAAGGTTACAACCCACAAGACAGTTGGAATATCTAGGCTTTCGGTTAGATACAGAATGCCAGAGGGTATTTTTACCTCAAAAGAAGATCAGGTCGTTAATTCAAACGATTCAAATAGTCTTAGGCAAAAGGAAGCCGACTATTCGCCTATGCATGCGACTGCTGGGAAAGATGGTGGCCGCCTTCGAAGCAGCGCCCTATGCCCAGATCCATACCAGAATTCTGCAAGCAGCTATTCTCTCTGCTTGGAACAAATCCATACAGGCATTAGACCGTCCATTAGTTCTTTCCCCAGGAGTCAGGCACAGCCTGTACTGGTGGCTGATCCCTCAAAAATTATCAAAAGGGAAAACCTTTTGCCCCATCTCGTGGAAAATAGTAACCACAGATGCCAGCCTAACAGGTTGGGGGGCAATCTTAGGAAAACGGACCCAGCAGGGACAGTGGTCAGAGGCAGAAAGTCTGCTTCCCATCAATGTCCTAGAGATCAGAGCTGCTCGGTTGGCCCTGGTCGCCTGGACGCTTCCCCTGCAGGGTCTGCCAGTAAGGATACAGTCCGACAATGCCACGGCGGTGGCATACATAAACCACCAGGGGGGCACAAGGAGCCTAGCGGCTCAAAGGGAAGTAAACCTGATTTTTTCATGGGCCGAAGCCCATGTACCCTGCATCTCAGCAGTGTTCATCCCAGGGATAGACAATTCTCAAGCAGATTTTTTGAGTCGTCAACAGTTACTCCCGGGAGAGTGGTCTCTTCACCCCCAGGTATTCCAAGAGATTTGCCAAAGATTCGGAATTCCCGATGTGGACATCATGGCAACAAGATTCAACAAGAAATTGGACAAATTCGTATCCCGAGCCAGGGACCCCTCGGCCTACGGGACCGATGCGTTGGTTTGCCCCTGGCACCAGTTTTCTCTCCTGTATGCGTTCCCTCCACTACAGATGATTCCCCGCCTTCTACGAAGGATCAGGGTGGAGCGCAGGCCGGTGATCCTGGTGGCCCCAGCCTGGCCCAGAAGGGCTTGGTACGCACTCATCGTGAGGATGTCAGTAAGGGCACCGTGGCCACTCCCCCTGCGCCCAGATCTGCTGTCTCAGGGCCCGATCTACCACCCTGCTTCACAGCAGCTAAATTTGATGGCTTGGCGGCTGAATCCCTAATTCTTAAGGGCAGAGGCCTCTCAGCCCAGGTCATATCTACGCTAATTCAAGCTAGGAAACCAGTTTTCTAGAAATATCTATTACAGAGTCTGGAAGAACTATGTGGAGTGGTGCGAGTCTCAAGGAGGGCATCCTCGCAAGTTTTTTATTGACAGGATCTTGCGATTCCTACAGGTTGGCGTTGACAAGGGGTTAGCTCTTGGTACTCTAAAGGGGCAGGTGTCTGCCTTAGCGATATGGTTTCAAAGGCCTTTGGCCACACATTCGCTTGTGAAAACCTTTTTGCAGGGGTCTTGCATGTAAATCCCCCTATTAGAGCTCCCCTCTGCCCCTGGAATTTAAATCTGGTCTTGTCAGCTTTACAAAGGCAGCCGTTTGAACCTCTGACAGAAATCCCTCTTGTGCTGCTAACCCGAAATTGGTTTTCTTGGTGGCTATGGCTTCGGCCAGAAGGGTCTCCGAGCTGGCAGCCTTGTCTTGCAGGGAGCCATACCTTATTCTGCATAAGGACAGAGTGGTTCTGCGGCCACAGCCTTCTTTCCTTCCTAAGGTCATATCCAGTTTTCACTTGAATCAGGACCTAGTCCTACCATCCTTCTTTCCTACTCCCCAGTCCAGAGAGGAAAGATTGCTTCATACTTTGGACGTGGTCCGAGCCATGAGGGTCTATCTCAAGGCTACAGAAAAGATTAGGAAAACAGATGTGCTTTTCATTCTTCCGGAGGGCCCCAAGAAGGGTCAGCCGGCTGCCAAGTCTTCCTTGGCTAGGTGGATTAAGCAGCTGATTTTTTCAGGCCTATGGTCTGAAGCGCGTTCCACCGCCCTTATCAGTTAAAGCCCATTCTACGAGGGCCATGAGTGCCTCTTGGGCGGCACACCATCAGATCTCTATGGCACAGGTTTGCAAAGCAGCAACCTGGTCTTCCGTACATACGTTTACTAAATTCTATAAGTTGGACGTCACAAAGGCTGCGGACGCAGCATTTGGGCAGGCGGTCCTACGGGCAGCAGTATAGAATCCTCTGGCCCGGTTCACGCCCCCTTTTTTCTGTTGGTGGAGCTATTTTACCTCCTGATATAGTTTCTGTTTGGCTATTTTTTGGCCTTACGGTCTCCCTCCCTTCATGGAGCATTGCTTTAGGACATCCCATATGTAATGACTATGCGCTCTGTGTCCCGTGATGTACGATCAAGAAAAAGGGATTTTTAATAACAGCTTACCTGTAAAATCCTTTTCTTGGAGTACATCACGGGACACAGAGCTCCCACCCCTCTTTGTGGGAACATTGTGTAACCTCAGAGAAATTGCTTGCTACAAAACTAAAGCACTCCCAGTGGGAGGGGGTTATATAGGGAGGAACTTCCTGTGAAGTTGATTACACCAGTGTCCACACCTGAAGGTACTCCATATAACCCATATGTAATGACTATGCGCTCTGTGTCCCGTGATGTACTCCAAGAAAAGGATTTTACAGGTAAGCTGTTATTAAAAATCCCTTTTTTTAGATGTCTTGCTTGATTTCTTTGCTGCATTTTGATTACATTAGAGCACTACATTTGAAATCAAAATTCATCCTGACAGTACCTCTCTGATGTTGATTTGCGTCTGTGCTTTGAATCATTGTTATGTTGTGTAACCAATCTTATTTTGAGTGTTAAATCAAAGGTGTCCTGAATGACTGCTGTAGAATTTAGTGTAACTTGAAATTTATTGACATCACAATGACTGAAAGACATTCAAGCTGTAAGGCAGTAAGCAGATTAGGATCATTATGCTTTTCCTACCACTGTTTTGGAATGATCATTAGCATTTTGGTGCTAGTGGGCAATGTTTATATTTCTCTCTGGTGTGTGCCTTTATTTCAATCGGCTGCCCTACCTCAAGCAAGTAAAGAAAGAAGTCCCTGACCATTTTTTGAAATTGTGCAGCACTGAACCATATGGTGCTGTAGCACCATGCAGTTTGGCTCACTCCAACATGTGCTACGTTTGCAAAAGCATTGGGTAGCGTGTTCATTGCATGTTCGGAAAGAGCATTTTGCATGCATTCGCCATATGTATAGATGTCAACTGTTTCATTTACGAAAAGTTTAAATTTTTGCTTTAAGTCAATTTTTTTAGGGCACCCATAGATAAAAGACACAAGAGGTGTGGGTGGAAGGGGGAAAAAGACAGTAAGCATCATGTAGCACTACCCCCGAAGGAGATGCTGGTTTAAATTTGAACCCTGTCCATTACCTTACCATTCGTTGTCTAGAGGATGAGAGTCTATAGAAACCTCAATGTCCACACAAGTTGTAAATCCTTTTCGTTAGGCTTTATGTCACACAAACTTGCACAGGTAGAGGAATAGAGGGCCAGGGGAAGGTTCAGGCACTTGATGCAGATCACTGGGGAGCTTTTAAGCTTCAAAAGTCACTCTCACCACTTTCCTCTGAGTGGGTATTGCTCACCTGGATAGGCCCCTCTCACCAGCCTAGAATCCGGGATGATGCACAGACAAAAAGAAAGAATAACAGTCTCTGCCACAGACTTTAGTGCGATAAAGATGGAACTGTTTAATAATCCTCTGCCACAGGATTTAGTATTCGGATATCCAGCCTTACAGTTTTGAGCCTTTAAGCCGACCCGGCACACTCTAAGGTAACATAAGCTACGGTGCATCCTCTAATAAAGTCACCAGGCCTTCCTTGAGATACCAGCCTTCTGCTTGGTCCTCTCCAGGACAGGTCCTCGCCTGGTTTTCTCCATTAAGTGGCTTCCTCCCTTAGGACAGACAGCGCAGGACCACCTCCTAAGTGCAGGCCCCAGTCAGGACAACTGGGCCTACATGGCAGGCAGGGGCGGACTGACAACTCATGGGGCCCCCGGGCAATTGAAGATTATGGGACCCCCGGGCTTACAGATGGCCACCATGCCAGGAGGCAGTGCAGAGGCAGGGCAGCTAAAATCTCAGGATTTTCACATCAAAAGCATGTCGGTTTCGGACATATCAGGGACAGATTTAAAAAAAACACAGATTTTTACATACTGTCCCCTGGTTTTACTGAACCTGGCAACCCTGATGGGGCTTCCTAGTGCCATGGGGCCTTGGGCAGTGCCCGAGTGTCTCAATGGTCAGTCTGCCCCTGGTGGCCCCGCGGCTGAAGATCAACCATCACATACCTCGAGCCAGGAGGGCCACAAGGCAAAAAGCCTCCAAAAAAGACGTCTGCCCCCTTAAGTACCTTTCCCCAGCATGCTCAGCGGAGAGACCACTCCCACTGGGCTGTTCCCGGGGAAAAGCACCCAATACACTCTGGCCTGCTTGTATTCCAACATTGGCCTGGGGTGGTAACCAAATAACTCAATCTTTGTTTCATCAGTCTACAGCACCTTATTCCAAAATGAAGCTGGCTTGTCCAAATGTGTGTTTGCATACCTCAAGTGACTCCGCTTGTGGCGTCTTTGCAGAAAAGGCTTCTTTCGCATCACCCTCCCATACAGCTTCTCCCTGTGAAAAGTGCGCTGAATTATTGAAGGATGCACAGTGACACCATCTGCAGCAAATTAATGTTGTAGGTCTTTGGAGGTGGTTTGTGGGCTGTTTTTGACTGTTCTCACCGTCCTCTGCATCTCCAATATTTCATGTGGCCTGCCACTTCTGGCTTTAACAAGAACTGTGCCTATGGTCTTCTATTTCCTCACTATGTTCCTTACAGTGGACACTGACAGCTTATATCTCTGCGATAACTTTTTGTTGTCTTCCCCTAAACTATAATGTAGAACAATTCTTGTTTTCAGGTAATTGGAGAGTTGTTTTGAGGCCCCCATGTTGCCACTCTTCAGAGGAGAGTCAAAGAGAACAACTTCTTGCAATTGACCACCTTAAATACCTTTTTCTCATTATTGGATTCACCTGTCTATGAAGTTCTAGGCTTAATAAGCTCATCAAAGCAATTGTGTGTTCCAATTAATCAGTGCTAAGTAGTTACAGATATTCAAATCAACAAAATGACAAGGGTGCCCAAATTTATGCACCTGTCTAATTTTGTTTTGATGCATATTGCGCATTTTCTGTTAATCCAACGTAGTGCTACCCCCGCAGGAGCCGCTGGATAGATTTGGGTCGGCCTGTTACCTGTATGAATGTCTAGGGGTATGATGATCATGATGATGATGAGAACAATGGCGGAATGTCCAAACAGCCGGTGTCTTTCTGTGCTTTTATTCTTGCCCAACACGGCAAACAGTGAACTTGAGATAAATAGAATAAAGATGGGTGAAAGGAAGAACTTTCAGATTCATGCCTAAGAACGACGGAAACAATCCTGCTTCCAATGGGACTTTAACTTCGTCGCCACTCCAGCCGGAGTGGGTACAGCGTACCTGGACAGTCTCTCTCACAGAACTGGCAGCCAAAATATCAAAGTCCCAATTTTATCTTTTTAGACATTTACAGGGATGGAGGCCTGTGGTAGTTAGTATCACATGCCTCATTCAAAGTCCCAACCCCACCCCCCCTTTTAGCCAAAATATCACTAAGAATCTATACAAACTCCCAGTGTCCGGTCACCTCGATCCCCGATGGCTCGTCTAGGCCCTATTGGATTGCCTGTCTCCAGGCTTTCCTCAGAATGACTCCCCACCGAACAGCACAACTCGCTTGGGATCTTCTTTTCAGAAATAGGGGACCCAATAAGTCACTGGGCCCCATCATAGCTTCAGTTGCTCTGGGCCAACATGGTCCCGGAACAACGCGTGGCACGTGCGCCCCGACCTGGTAGGCCATATCGCCGGGCCCGTGATGTGCGCACACCCTGAAGGTGGGTGCCGCACCTGGATCCAGTCACAAACTCCCCCACCAAAACAGTGTCCGCTCAAGAAGTACCCTCCCCCAGCATGCACAGCGAAGGAAAAACCCCTCTGATTGGCTGCTGGCAAGAAGGCACTTTGACCTAAACTCCACTGCCGCCACCTGTCGCCCCGGGGTGGAAAGGCACCTCAGGAACACAGAATGAACTGACAGCACAGCCCAGCTAGAACGGAAGCTGAATTTGTAAAAATCACCTGGATGAGAGCTACATAACTCTCTCATTCCCCTCTAAATTTGAAATAGCACCTGGACTGAAAGTACACCAATAAACTTCATTTCACTACTGAAATATTATGGTGTCCTTCAGTTATTTGATAGATCAAAATGAAATTGCTGATCCAAACACCCAAATATTTATAATTGACAATCATGGAAATTGTCAGAGGTTCCTAAATTTTTGCATACAACTGTACCGCATGCAATCTGGCTCTGTGAATGGAACTCACTGTGTTAGGTAAAAAAAAAAATAGTATTTTTTGTACTCACCATAAAATCCTTTTCTCTGAAGTTCATTGACAGACTCATCTCTTTAATTCTTGACCTTAGGGTTATATCACCACCTTCAGGAGAGGACTAGGCAGAACATGTAAAAACAGCAAAACTGCACAGTACCGGTCAGGGGGGCGGTCCTACTTGCTATAACCCCTCACACTGCATCCAGCAGCTCAGTTCATCAAAAAGCAGTACAAACAGAAAAGGAGGGGTGGGTGCTATGTCCATCAATGAACTTCAGAGAAAAGGATTTTACGGTAAATACAGAAAATCCTATTTTCTCTTTCGTTCATTAACCGACACAGCACTTTAAATCTTGACCTTAGGGATGTCCTCAAGCAGTGTAAAAAAAACAGGGGTGGGAACAACAAGCTAAAAACTCCACCCAAACAACCAGAGCTTCTCAATGGAGGAGTTGCAACCTTAAACAGCCGCCTGCAAAACTTTGCAGCCAAAGGAAGCATCCACAGACGCACCCACATCAACCTTGTAAAATTTAGTGAAAGTGTGAACAGATGACCAGATCACTGCCTTACACACCTGAGAAACGGACGCTTGATGTCAGAAAGCTCAGGAGGCACCATTAAGGCATAAGCCTGGATCACGATCTGTCTAATCCACCGAGAAATGGTGGCCGGCGAGACCGCCAGGCCCTTCTTTGGACTAGTTACCGACGCAAACAGTGAGTCCGACCTCCGAAACAGAGCCGTAGCCAGCAGATACACCCGCAGAGCCTGGACCATGTCCAAGGAATGCAAAGCAACCTCTTTTAGATGCGACGGCCGAGGACACAAGAATGGAAGCACAATGTCCTCATTTAGATGAAACGCCAAAACAAGCTTAGGAAGAAACGAAGGCTGCGGGCGTAGCACCGCCTTATCCTTGTGGAGGAGCAGGTAGGAAGACTTGCAAGACAAGGCCGCCAAATCAGAAACCCTCCTGGCAGATGTAATAGCCACCATAAAGGCAACTTTCTGAGAGAGTGTCAATAGGGGGATTTCCCTAATGTTCTCAAAACGCTGGTTTCTAAATCACCGAGAGAACCAGATTTAAATCCCACGGAGGCAGTGGTGGTCGAACTGGAGGGGCCACATGTCGAACCCCTTGCACAAACATACTCACCAATGAATGAGCAAGGGTCAGGGGTCGCTTGAATGGTGCTTAAGGCAAGTTTTTGATCCACTCCCTGCTGCAAAAATAGCAGGATCCTGGAAACCGAATATGTACATGGACGCCACCCCATCTCCTCACACATAGAGATGTAGGCTTTCCATGTGCGATGATAAATTTTCCAAGAAGATGACTTCCGTGCCTTCAGCATGGTGGAGATTATCCGACATACCTCGGTCCCTTAGCACCTGACCTTCAACAGCCATGCCGTTAAAGCCAGCGACTGTAAAGCAGGATGAAGTATAGGAATTTGCAACAGGAGGTCCTCTCTCATCGGCAGTCGCCAAGGAACATCCGCCACCATCCGAACTATGTCCGGGGTCACCAAGGCCAATCTGGGGCAATTCGAATCACGGTATCCCCTCGGTCTCCACTCTGCAAAGCAGACGAGGGAGAAGTTTTAGCAGGGGGAAGGCATAAATCAGCTGATAATGCTCCCACGGAGCCACCAACGCGTCTGCCACGTCCGCCCAGGGATCTTTGGACCTGGTCACAAATATCAATACCTTCCGATTTAGTCGAGAAGCCAGGAGATTCACGTCTGGCGTGCCCCATCTCAGGCAAAGAAGTTAAAATACATCCGGATATAGCGACCATTCCCCTTGGTCTAGCATCTGACGACTTAGGTAGTCCGCTTGCCAGTTTTCTACGCCCGGAATGTACACGGCCGATAGATCCGCCACACATCGCTCTGCCCTCTGCAGGATGTGAGCGACCTCCAATGCTGCAGCCGAGCTCCTCATTCCTCCTTGATGGTTGACAAATGCCACCGTCGTGGCGCTGTCCGACTGGATCCTGACTGGGCATCCCTGCAGTCTCCGTGACCATGTGGAGAGGCACGGCCTGATTGCTCAAAGTTCCATCACATTGATTGGCAGGCAGGATTCTTCCTGCTTCCAGCGACCCTGTGCCGACTGGTATCCGTCGTGAAGAAGAAGGTACGACCTCCAGGACTGAAGGGCCGCAGACCTCAGCCACCAGACCAGGGATTCCCTGACTAGGTGGCTCACCGGAATCTGACAATCCAGAGACAACGGAGACTTGTCCCATTAGGACAGAATCTCCTTTTTCTAGACTCAAGTGTGGCATATGGTACCACCTCAAAAGTGGCCACGATGAGACTCAGGACCCGCATGAAAAAGCGCAGTGATGACCACCTGCGGGACGCCAACAGCTTCACCGCAGCCTAAAGAGACTGCAGCTTGTCCGAAGGGAGAAAAAACTTTCGCCTCTGAGGAATCCAGAATCAAGCCCAGGTACTCCAAGTGTTGAGTCGGCACCAACACCGACTTCTGGAGGTTCAGTACCAATCCAAACTTCGAAGAGTCTGACTGGCTATCGCCACATCCTCCTCTAATTGTGAGGCGGAAGCTTCTCTCAGAAGGAGGTCGTCTAGGTAGCCTTGCGATTCCTCACTGTCTCAGCCAAGCCAGCGAGCACCTTGGTGAAAACACTTGGTGCTGATGCCAGGCCAAAAGGGAGAGCTACAAATTGGTAGTGGTCGAAACCTTTGATGCCTAACTCATATGGGGACATGCAAGTATGTGTCCTTGATGTCCAAGGATGCCAGAAAATCCCCCAGATGGAGTGCAGCCACCACAGAGCGAACTGATTCCATCCTGAACCTTTGTAATTTTACAAAGCAGTTGAGGGCCTTGAGATCCAGGATCGGACGGACCACATCCTTCTTTGGGTCTACAAACAGACTGGAGTAGAATCCCTGAAACCTTTTTGGCAACGGCACAGGCAGTATCACCCCACGCCTCAGCACGTCTTGCACTGCCCCAAACAGGGTGTACAGACGTGCCGAAAGAAGATGAAGGATGGAGCGAAAAAACCTGTTTGGCGGACAAGAAAGAAACTCTATCTTGTATCCTGATGACACCACTTTGCCAACCCACTGGTCGGAAAGGAGGGAGGTCGACCGAGCTGCAAACTCTCGAAGGCGACCCCCCACCCGAGAGTCGGGTGGGGGCAAGCCTTCCTGCAGCCGTAGATTTGCTTGCAGGCTTGTTTGGCTTGCAAAACCAGGGACGCTTTTGTCCCTCAGCGGGCACCTTGTCGGCCTGGGAACGCTTACCTGGGTACCCGGCCAGATGAAAAAAAGGCTTCTGAGCGGAAAAGGAGGGCCCTGGCCTACGGCATGGCTCCTTACCTTTTCTGGATTGTGGAAGCAGCATACTCTTACCTCCAGTAACATTCTTAATAATGTCATCCAGCGAGGTTCCAAATAGCTTCTCCCCCTGGAAGGATAAATCTGCCAGAGCCTTCTTAGATGCCTGGTCCGCAGACAAGCATTTTAGCCAAATCAGGCAACGGAGCACCACAGCAGATACTGAGGCTCTAGAAAGTAAAGGAGCCGTATCTAAGGCCGTATCGCAGACATACTTAAGGCCATGCACCAACTGGACTGCCAGTTCCACGCAGACAGGGTAGGACTGTTGCTTTTCCAACTCTCGGTGCAACAATTTAGCCCATTCAGTAAGTGTCTGTGACACCAGGGCCGTGCCCAATACTGGCCGCAATGCTGACCCCACCACGTGAACATGGACCGGGCGACCGCCTCGGCCTTCCTAATGGCGGGTTCCTTAAAAGCCGGGGGTCCCCTCCACTGGAATTGGGGTTACCTTATTTAACCTGGAGACCGGGGGTCCACAAATGGGGGAGATGTCCATTTCTTCAGGAAACTCTCCTCAAAGGGGTACCGTACCGCCATGCGTTTTGGGACTGAAAAGGTCCGTTGCAGCCATTCCCATTCTTTGTAAATAAACGTATCAAAGTAAGATAGGTAGGGAAACACCTTAGCCATGTGGGCCATCTTGTGGAACCCAAAGGGGACCGACACCTCTGTAGATGCCCCCTCCGTATCCTCCATCTTTAGGGTATCCCGCACCCCTGTGATAAGTGCTCCTACAAGCGCCTTTTCCTGTGCCCTTTCCTGCGCTGACCTGGACATGGAGTCATCCCCACAATCTGAATGGTCCTGGTCCGCATCCTCTGAAACGTCAGAACAGGGGCCGTGTGCCACAGCCAAGGCCTGAGTCTGAATCAAAGCTTTTCCCAGAAGACGGTGGGGGGAGGGGGCATTTTTACCCCTCTTGCGCCCACATGCCACTTCCATCCTGGCAACGAAAGACTGCCGACAAAGAGTCCATAGGCACCGCAGGTGCAGGGGAACCGGTTGCCACCGCAAGGATGTCTGGGGAAGAAGCGCCAGCTTATGATGCCATGCTGACCCACACTCTTCTGACACCAGTTAGGAACCTGTACAGGTTCCTTTACCTATTACTGATGGGGGCCTTCCTCAGAGGGAAGGTCTAAACCCAGCTACTCCTGTTTTTGAACCAACAGCTCAAAACTTTGTGCCTACAGTTCAAAGTATGGTTGGAACACCACGTTTTCCCACTAATGCTGTCCCAGAGTTATCTGGACTAATGCCTGAGGGCTTGAGGAGAGGAGATCATGTTCGACGACCTCCACCAACGTTTACTTATGACACCTTGGGAAGACCCTGCTGTGCTGTACAGAATTATGTACAACCTCATGTTCTGATGAACATGATTGCAGCTCATTCTACAATGCTGTGTGGATTACTGTCTATGTGAAGATATATTTCTTAATTGGGATTCCACTTGCTATTCACAAGCCCCAATTGAGTGGAGGCACTGTGCTTGTTAAAGATCCTGTCCTGATCACACAGATTATAAAAACTCTGCTCCTAAACACTATATAGGTGATGCCATCATACTTCAGTAGCCGCAGAGAGAGAGAAAAATTGTGCTACACTCCAAATCAGGACCAGTCCCTCAAAATCAGAGACAGTAGGGAGCTATGTTAATGGGGAAACCTACAAAATAAATATACTGTATACAGTATATTGAAATATGGTGGGGGTGGTCTATCAAATATGGAAGCCCCTTTTAGCAATAAAGAACCTCCAGGTGATAGTACCCCTTCTCATTCACAAAAAATACAAATAGTAAAAAGAAAACACACACACACACATTTCAAGATGTAAGTCAGTCAATCATGCTGTTCAGCAATGCAGATCCATGTCAATCACGATTCCTAACACCCCTGGTCATGTCCATATTTGCTCAGTGTTGCTATTGAGGATGCCCAGCCTTGTTTAACCACTTCCTGACGGCCGTCTATATACAGCCTCCGGCCTCCAGCCACTGGGGGGCGCGCATGCCCACCCCATCACTGAGATGCCAATGCGCGTGCCTGGCGGCCGCGATGTCCGCCAAGCACCCGCGATTGGCGGTTACAGAGACAAGGACGTGGATCTGTGTGTGTACAGTAAACACACAGATTTACGTCCTGTCAGGGAGAGAGGAGACCGATCTGTGTCCCTTGTACATAGGGACACAGATCGGTCACCCCCCCAGTCAGTCCCCTTCCCCCACAGTTAGAACACTATGCAGGGTACACATTTAACCCCTTCCTCATCCCCCTAGTGTTAACCTCTTCAATGCCAGTCACATTTATACAGTAATTAGTGCATATTTATAGCACCGATCGCAGTATAAAGGTGAATGGTGCCAAAAATGTGTCAAAAGTGTCCGATGTGTCCGTCATAATGTCGCAGTCCCAATAAAAATCACAGATCGCCACCATTACTAATAAAAAAAAAATAATAAAAAATAATAATTCCGTCCCCTATTTTGTAGGTGCTATAACTTTTGCGCAAACCAGTCGCTTATTGCGATTTTTTTTTACCAAAAATATGTAGAAGAATACGTATCGGCCTAGACTAAGAAAAATATGTTTTTTAAAAAAAAATTGGGCTATTTATTATAGCAACCAGTAAAAAAGATTGAATTTTTTTTCAAAACTGTCGGTCTTGCGGTTTCAAAACCGCAGAGGTGATCAAATACCACCAAAAGAAAGCTCTATTTGTGGGGAAAGAAGGACGTCAATTTTGTTTGGGAGCCACGTCACACGACTGCGCAATTGTCAGGTAAAGCGACGCAGTGCCGGAAGCTGAAATTCCACCTGGGCAGGAGGGGGCTTTATGTGCCCAGTAAGCAAGTGGTTAATAAATGTCAAAAAAATTGGGGGTTATTTACGAAAGGCAAATCCACTTTGCACTACAAGTGCAAACTACAATTGCAAAGTGCACTTGAAACTGCACTGAAAGTAAGGGGTAGATCTAAAATGAGGGGAAGCTCTGCTAATTTCTATCATCCAATTGTGTGCATGCTAAAATGCTGTTTTTTATTTTCCTTGCATGTCCCCCTTGGATCTACAGTGACTGCACTTCCAAGTGCACTTTCAGTTCAATGTCAAGTGCACTTTGCACTTGTAATATGCACTTGCAGTGCAAAGTGGATTTGCCTTTCGTAAATAACCCCACTGTGCTCTATGCTTATTTGTTTGTTAAAGAAGCCATTCAGATTTTGATAAGCCCCCTGCTCACAGGCCCCCAAAATCCCCAGACAAAGCTTGTGGGGAAGAGGCATTTTTCCACATCAACATGTTGAGAGCATATGGCCTGGTATGGTTCAGGGGTGCAAGCCAATATTCCACCTTTCCTGGCCAGCCAGGCTGCATGCTTAAATAAGCATCTGCAACTGTCACATACCTGTGAAAAAAATGAGTTTTAACACCTTCTCGCCTAGTCTATAGCAAAATAACAGGCAGGCAGGGGCTACATTGTTCTGATTGGATGTCATATCACATCCTTCAGAATAAGCGGCTTGTGTGCCCCCCGGGGGCGTGCAGCGTGGCGATAGGTGGTGCGGTGTATAGCTCAGACACACCTCATCTCTGATCACAGTAAAGAGTATTAAACATACGCTCTTTTTTTTTTTTTTTTCCACATCAGGCTTACCCCAGGGGTTAAGAGGCGTTTGAGGGGTTCATCTTTGTTCCGCCCTTCATATTTCACCTCGGATTTGCATCATTTGTGGGCGATTACATATATTTTAGGTGTTGTTGTTTTTTTTTTCATTATTCCATTTTTTTTTTCTTTTTTTTTCTATTATGTTTGTATTACAAAAACAATAATATCATTACAGGTGACTACTGGTGTTCTTTGTAGTTAACTCATCCACCCTTCAGCCCCCCCCCTCCCTAGTTCCTCTATACTACATTTATTTAATTCCCCCCCCAATATTTTATCCCCTCCCACCCGCTTTATCCTTCTTTTACCTCTTAGGTCGGGGCAGAGCATTCACAGATTTGTTTCTATTAATATTGAATGAATGAATGAATGAAAAACTTATATAGCGCGGCACATGCGAACTAAATCGCCTCTGGGCGCTTGTTGTTTCTGTCTCTCTTGACATCAAAATAGCAGAGTTTTAATTTTGTCTTCTGAAGGTCAGGTGGTTTTCCTCCAACCGAATGCTGGTTGGTAAAGCGTTCCATAGTCTGGGACCTTGGAAAGCAAACCTTCTTTCTCCTTTGGACTTGTATCTGGCTTTGGGTACCTTGACCAGATTTTGGTCGGTGGATCGCAGAACTCGATTGGAATTGTGGGCCTCGATCTTTTGCATAGATATTGCGGGCCTTCCCATGGATTGCACTTATGTGTCAGACAGTGCTTTGAAAGCAATTCTGTCCTTTACTGGCAACCAATGAAGGGATCTAAGTGAAGGTGAGATGGATTCCCAGGGTTTTTTCCCAGTCACAAGTCTGGCGGCCGTATTTTGAACGACTTGCAGACGAGCGATTTGGTACTTAGGGAGTCCGAGGTAAAGGGCATTTGCATAGTCCAATCTGGAGTTTACAATTGTTCCTACCACGACTGCTACGTCTTCTTTGGGAATAAACGGAGTAAGTCTGCGTAGTAGGCGCAGCAGATGGTGAGATCCGCTGACTACTGACCCTATTTGTGCGTCCATAGTCATGTAGGTGTCGAAGATGACGCCTAGACTTTTGACTTTGGCGCTAGGGGTGATGATCTGGCCCAAAATGGGCGGGGGTTTCCAAGTAGTTGTCAGTTGACTCTTGCGACTGGCATGAAACAGAAGAAGTTCTGTTTTGGAACTGTTGAGTTTAAGATAACTCTTAGTCATCCAGTTTTCTATCAAAGAGAGACAATTCTCTAAACTGAGATGATGATCCTTTCTGTTGCAGATGCGAAAATACAGTTGCGTGTCGTCTGCATATGAGTGATAAAGTAGGTCTTGGCTACTGATAATTTCGAAGAGAGGGCGAAGATAGATGTTGAAGAGCACCGGTGACAAAGGGGATCCTTGAGGGACTCCACATGACACCGTGCGTTTTTCAGAGGTGAAAGGTCCCAATTTCACTGTTTGTGATCGGTTTTCCAAAAAGGAGGAAAACCATGGTAGATCACCTTCTGCGACTCTGGCTACCTCAGCCAGCCGAGTCAATAAAAGTTTGTGGTCTACAGTGTCAAAGGCTGCGCTTAGGTCCAGCAGAACCAGGAGAGAGGATTCTCCTTCGTCTGCGGCCTCAAGAGCGTCATCCCATATTTTAAGTAATGCTGTTTCCGTTCCGTGTCCGGGACGGAAGCCTGATTGAAATGGATCAAGTAGGTTGTGGGTATCCAGATGCTGTTGCAGCTGTTGTACCACTACTTTTTCCATTACCTTGGAGAGAACGTTAAGGCCTGTTATGGGACGACGGTGAGTTGGGTCCTTGGGATCCAGGGTGGGCTTTTCAAGATGGGCGTGATTGTGCCCTCTTTCAGCCGGGAGGGCACTATGCCTTCCTTAAATGACTGGTTTATTAGCTGCATGATAGGTGGTGCCAGGATGTCGGCACATTCCTTCAGCAGTTTAGTGGGGATAATATCATTAGGCGCTGTGCTGTTTCGCAAAGTACCGATGATATTTTTAGTGGCCTCTATGGAGATGGGTTCCAGAGTGAACATCGTTGATTGTCGATGGTTTCTGTGGATGTTATGTGGTTGGTTGGGACGGGGGTTGAGAGGGGTATTGATTTGCCGAATGCTTTCCCGAATTCCCTCAATTTTATTAATGAAGAAATCCGATAGTTCATCGCAAAATTCTTGGGTGTCTGAATTGGGGGCTTCCAGGCAACCTGGGTTCATGGTCTGAGTGACCAACTTGAAGAGTTCGCGGGGGCGATTTAAAGCGCTATTGATTGCCACAGAAAAATTATGTTTCTTGGCTTTAAAGATTTCTTTATGGTATTTTCTTGTTAATTCCTTGTAGGTGATGAGGTTCTCCTCTGAAGCGATTCTTTTCCAAGCGGCTTCCGCTCTTCTGCGTTCTTGCTTCAGTAGTAACAGTTGGTTGTTGAACCAGCCGGACTTGTTTTTCTGGATGCGGGTTTTGCGTTTCGGTGCTACTAAGTCGGCTGACTGTAGTAGGGCTGCGTTTATGGCATCCAGTGTTTCTGAGGCTGTTAGAAGTGGTTGGATTATTTTTATTTTATTTCCCAAGGTAGATTTGAAGAGTTCCGAATGGAGCTTCTTATGAGATCTAGTCCAGTGTATTGTCACCGGCTTGGGTGTTTTTCTCAATGGGGGGATTTTGGGAATTATGAATTTTAATTGCATGGTGATCTGTCCATGGCAATGGTTCATTTTCCATAATGCTTATTTTCAGATTTTGTCTGAAAATTAAGTCAAGCGTGTGACCTGAAACATGTGTGGGCCCACATATTAGTTGCTGTAGCCCTAATCCTTCCAGGTGGTCAATACAGGCGTCGGCAACAGGATCCTGAGAGCAGTTTGCCCAGAGATTGAAGTCCCCGAGCAGCAAAAGGTGTTTGCTGTTAAGGGTATAAGTGGAAATAAACTCCGTCAATGATGTGAGTAGCTGCGATTTTGGCCCGGGTGGCCTATAGCAGAGCAGAATGTGGACGGTCTCCTGGGGGTTTGCTTGCAGTTGCAGGGTAAGGGTTTCCATAAATGAAAGAGGATTTTGAAGGACTGGTTTGGTGATCGCAAGATGAATCCTGTGGATCACCGCCAGGCCTCCACCTCTTTGCCCTATTCTGTTTTCCGTTATAATACGATAGTTTTCTGGCACCAGTTCTCCTAGAATGGTGTTACAGTCGGCTGTGAGCCAGCTTTCCGTAATGAAGAGGCAGTCTAAATCATATTGTAGTATGAAATCATGGATTTCTGATCAGTGTTTTACTGCCGATCTTGCGTTGATCAGAGCACATGATATGTGCTTAAGCTGGGGTAAATGGCTGAAACTCTTGATAGTCGATCGTCGATCGGTTCTCAATAGTTGCTCTAATTTTAAGGCCTTTTTGGTGACGACTGGTAAGACTGTGGCGAATCGCCTCAGACCCCAAATGGTTTCTGCAGAATATTGCAAAAGAGCCATAGTTGCAGATGTTGGGGGGGGGGGGCTGTAAAGTTTAGATGACGATGGAGGGGGGATTCATTGAATCCTCTCTCCCGGCTTGGTCCAGAGGAAGGCAAAAAAAAACCCTGGCCGTGCTGAGCCAATGTGCGGAGGCCAGGGATAAAAAAATTCCTTCCTGATCCCTGGGAGGTGATCGGAGAAGAACCCTGGATCAAGCAGTATTGGTTGTGAAGGAGGAAGGGGGGGATGAGAGTTGTCTCTGCTTCTGGGGTGTACCAAGATGGCCACCGATCAAGACACAGGGCATATGCTGGGGGGTTGTCAGCTGAGTGGATGGATGGCTATGGTGAACTGGATGGTTCACTGGGGGGTGGATGGGATCCTCGAGGGGTAGGGGGGGTATTTTGGGCTGTGTAGGGGTTTTTTCCTGGACGTAGGAGCGGCGCGCCGCTAGGCCGCGGCTGAAGCCGCGGTCTTTCCTAAGCCGCGGCGGCCGCGAATGTAAGCAGGCCGGCGCGGATGCCGGCGGGATCGGGGAGAAGCTGCAGAACTGAGCCAGCGAGGCGGCGGGGGGGGTGGGGGGTGCCCCGACTGTGGGTGGTAGTGTGGGTGGCGATGAGGGGTAGAGGAGAGGGGGAGAGCCGCAAGAAGTAGCGGCTTGTCCTGAAAAGGACGGCCGCCAACGGTTTGCAGGGGAGGTGGAGGTAGAGTACCCTAAGTACCTCCAGGGTCCTACCTGGAGAAGAGGGAGTCCAGGGGGAGGAAGGAGCTGGTCCTAGGGCTGCAGATTGTATCATGCAGCAAGGGGTTTGCAGGAGCCTGCCTGCCTGCCTAGCAGCCTAATCTGTGCTATCCCTGGGAGAGAGCCGACTCGTTTGAGAGCGTCCTGCTATTGAGATGACTTTTTCGGATAATCTATATATTCTCCACTGATCCCAGATCTTTCCACCTCTTCCCCCCTCTTCCTCTCCTTGGTCAATCCTTCTTAAGTACTCCATCTCTGCGATATTGTCAACCCTGCGTATGAATTCTTTTAGGGGTGGTCTGTGGGGGTGGAGCCAAAATTTCGGGATCAGTCCCTTTGCTGCGTTTAACAGCACTGGGACCAATGTTGAGCCATATTTTTTTCCCTTTATCAAACCTATTCTATGGAAAAGACATGTCGATAGATCCAGTGGGATCTTTTCTTCAGTAATTTCCTCGATCATTTTAATGATCTCTATCCAGAATTCCCAGATTCTCGGGCAGTCCCACCATATATGTGAAGCAGTCCCCACTTGATTGCAATTTCTCCAGCATAGGGGGGAGTTTGCTAAAGATATCTTATTCAGCCTGACAGGAGTCAAATGCCATCTCATCATGCATTTATAATTAACGTACGCTCTTTACCATGTGATCAGCTGTGCCAAATCACAGCTGATCACAGTGTAAATAGCGTGTGAGTGGAGGAGAGACGATAAGCAGCTCTCCTGACAGGGGGGTCTGCACTGGTAATCATTCCGCTGATTTTTAGTGCAGTCCCATCAGGGATGCCCACCAGTGTTGCCCACCTGTGCCTACCAGTGATACCATTCAGTGCCCACTATTGGTGCCAATCATTGCCCATCAGTGATGACAATCAGCACCCATCAGTGCTGCCTTTCAGTGTCCATCAGTGTTGCCTGTCAATGCCTCCTCATCAGTGCCATCTATTAGTGCCCATCATTGCTTCCCACCAGTGCCCATTAGTGCCACATATCAGTGTTGCCTATCGGCGCCCTTCAGTGCTGCATATCAGTTCCCATCCGTGCTGCATATTAGTGTCTCCTCATTAGAGCCAATCAGTGCTGCCGCATCAGCGCCAATCAGTGCACTCTTTTAGTGCCTGTTAGTGCAGCCATATCGTGCAGAGCACAGGATGGACCCTGTTTTAACAAATATTCACCATACCTGCAAATATTACAAAGCAGTGAAAACACTGGATCTTGGGTGTTGGTGGTGTCCAAACGCCATAACCCAACAGAAAAAAATTACTGCAGAGCAGAGGATGGACCCTTTTTTTAACAAACATTCACCATGTCTGTAACTGTCACATAGCTGCAAAAAAAAAAAATGGGTTTTGGGTGCTGGTGGTGGCCAAACACTGTAACCCAAAATAAAAATTCCTGCAGAGCACAGGGTGGACCCTGCTTTAACAAGCATTCTCTCTACCTGCAGCTGTTACACCACTGTGAAAAAAATGGGTTTTGCAACTGTGAAACAGCTCCTAAAAGTTTGGGTTGCCACATTAAATTTGCAAAAACAGCAGCTATGGCCTGCTAGCAGGCCAACTAGACTAATAGGAGATGTTCATGTATGCAGGTGCTGTCTATTGTTTCCAATGCAGTTGTCACTGTCCGCAGAAGCAATGCAGATGGAGAAGAAAGTCGAGAGGAACCTGCTTCCTCTATGGTTTCTGTGGTCATGGGGAGGCAGTTATCCAATTGGATGATGGCATCCCAGGTGACTTTGATGGACATCTTGGGATAGGCAGAGTACATTTAAGACCCTGACTCCCAGGTTTGGTATGCAGTTTGCAAATAGCTAAAGTAGGGACAGGTCACCCATCTGTCAGGAACAGTGCTTGATGTCAAGGAAAGGTTCCAGAGGAGTAGAGAAAAATGCAAGGACACGCAGTTCTTCCTGGAAGCCTCATCCATTTGGGTATAGACTGGCCAGGCAATATTCCGCTCCTCGAGACTGACACTGTTGCTGCCCCTGAGTCTCCAAACTGCTGTTACAACCCGTGAGTGTTCCTGGTCAGATTGCTTTCCTTCCGGGTCCCTTATGTATTGCTGGACTTCTGTTACAATATATTGCTGTTACTGCACCTGGACTACCCGCCACATCACATTGCACCTTCCCACATTCACAATGCAGGTAGAAGAATGTGCTAATGGTGGCTGGGTGTGCCTAATGGTGATGATGTGAGATATATTTTTGTGGCCTGTGGCAGAGAAATGAAGCTTGGGGTGCAAAAAAAATATATTTTTGGATAGCGGCAGGTTCAGCAGCTGCCGTAGCAGGGGTTTGGTAGCTGCTACTGAACCAGGACTGGTTTATTTTCACAAATGTCAGATGGTCAACAGTGTCCATTTACAGATGCACTATTTTGTATGTCACAAAACCCCCCTCAGGACTGAATACACGTTCAGAGAGCATGCTGGCTGTGGGGCAACCCAGCAGGTCTATTGTATACTGAGCAAGCTCTGCCCAGTGATCCATCCTTGTGACCCAGTAGTCAAAGGGTTCATCTGTTCAGGGGGTCTTGCCATCATGTGATTCAGCCACTGCTGATGGTGGCGGCAGCAGAGAGGAAGACTGATATATTTTTTAGAGACATCGCTCAGGTAGCCAGCCCTCTGCATTGCGGCTTCATTGACTGAAGGCTCAGAGACACTTTGGGGGTTATTTACTAAAGGCAAATCCACTTTGCACTACAAGTGCAAAGTGCAATTAAAATTGCATTGAAAGTGCACTTGGAAGTGCAGTTGCTGTAAATCTGAGGGGTAGATCTGAAATGAAGGTAAGCTCTGCTGATTTTATCATCATGTGCAAGCTAAAATGCTGTATTTTATTTTCCTTGCGTGTCCCCCTCGGATCTACAGTGACTGCACTTCCAAGTGCACTTTCAGTGCAACTTCAAGTGCACTTTGCACTTGTAGTTTGCACTTGCAGGGCAAAGTGGATTTGCCTTTCATAAATAACCCCCATAGTGCAAAGTGGATTTGCCTTTCTTAATTAACCCCATTTGTCCCCGAGGAGTTATCCTGACAGTCTCTAGAAATAAGTGACACAGGTTCCCCCATAGCACATCTGTTTCATCCTCTGTTCCTTATGTGAGGGCAGGATGGGCTCTGTGAGTTTGTTCTTTTAACATTGTAACAAGCCAGCTAGTAATGGTCCCTCTCCTTCATGCCATGAGTCCTAGGGTCCTTGGTCCTTGTATGAGATTAATTTCAGACTTGGCGGGCTCTGCAATGAGCCGGGGAGGATGGCTGGCTTCCTCCATTTAATGAGCTTCGGTAGGCTGGAACCGGGTAGGCAAGATGTGGTGATCTTTGACGACTAGACATGGGGGGTCTTCCTTGCATCTGCAGCTCCATGGGTTCTCCCTCTGAGAGAAGTGGTAGACGCAAGCCACTACCAGTTGGGAAGTTCCATTGTGGGTAAGTCTAGTTCCTCACAAAATGATTGTACGTCTTCTGGGCCTCTGAGGGTAACCGTGCATCCCAGATGAGTGACTGAAAGGCGCAAAGGGAACTTTCACTCTAGGCTATGTTTCTGGCACAGAGATGTTCCTGTGCTATAATGTGACGTGGGAGAGATCCTGGTGCAGCTTGATTTCAGCTCCCTGATATAGAATGTGATTCCTACCTCTCGCCTTTCGGAAGATTTCTACTTTCAGACAAAAGTTGGCAATGCAACATACAACATCCCTGGGGGGATCTGTGTCTCTGCCCCTGGGACGTAGAGCCCCATTGCAGTGGTTCTATTTCAATGGCCGTTTCTGGAGGTCTCTCTAAAAGTTTGTTAAATATAGCGACAGTTGCCTAATGTATTTAGTCTTGTTTAATTGTTTCACCTGGATATTATGGCATCTGCCTCTGTTATCAAAATCCTCAATTCTAGGGGGCGTAGCTTGCGCGCGAGCAGTATGGCAGCATAAGTCCCGAGCTCCTGCTAGCCGGCTCTGAAGCGACGACGAAAAGGCAGATTGCCCGCTCCATCGACTACCTAAACTGCCGTGGGACACCCTCTGGAACTCTCGGAGAGACGATGTCCCGCAGCGGAGGGAGGAACGGTAATACAAAAGCTCTCAGCTTTCACTCGTTCCTCCCAGCGCGGCGGTTCCCCTGCCCAAGATGGCGCTGACGGCCCCACACGGCGAACATCCTCGGCCTACACAGACCTTCCTGGTAGTGGTCCGGGAGATTCGGAAGGAGGTCTGACATCCCTCCCCAACGTCCACCACGTTCAATGCCCCTCCCCTTCACCCGGATACCCGGAGCCTGCGAAGAGAGCCGGATGCGCTTGGACACCACACTCCAGGCCGGAACCGTGAGTAACCCCTGCATAACGCTGACGCCATTGTCGCATTACAGTCTTCCATAGCAGCATTCCCCACATCAGGGCAGCCTGTGTTGGACACAACCATGAAGGATATGCTGCTGCTCCTGCAATCCTCTCTGATGACCAACCTGTCCTCTCTAAATGCAGGGATTCTCCACAGATTTGCAGCATATGGGAGACAGGGTGACATATATGGAAGAAAAGATGGAGGAACCCTCACTAGTGAATGACCTAGTCGATGCCAATGAGGCCCACAGGGATGGTCACATCCATTGGTAAAATGAAACTAGACCACTAGGGACAGATCTAGGCCAATACAATAAAAAAGAGGGGTCCCAAAACTGTCCTTCCTACCTCGGGGGCGGTCCCAGAAGCTGTCCAATAACCTACGGACCACTCTATTGCCGACTTGTCCCTATCTGTTCTCCACTCTATGCCCGCTTGTCCCATTGAACCTAAACCACGCCACCTCGCTGAACCTCGCTCTCACGGTGATCCCGAGGGATGTCCTCATGCGCATCCATTTTTATTAACAAGCGAAAGAACAAAACCTTCACGGCACTATCCAGAAGCTCCCTGCCCCATATGCTGAGGTTCAAATGTACGCAGACTTGTCCCAACACACTCTTCAGATGCGAGGCAACTGAAAACTGTGACCAAGGCTCTGGCGAACCACAAGATCGTATACAAATGGCGTCACCCTGCCATGATTTTGGTGACCCACAACGGCATTCCGCATACCATATCCACAGTACAAGGGGGGCACAAAATTGCTACTTTCATGGGGCATCATCCCGGAACCTCCGGAAGAATGCGCTGACCCACCAGGGAGATCCTCCTCATCTCAAAAAAAAACCACGCCACGAGGCTCGCTCTCCACCGCCAACTCGCATTTGCCTAAACCTATACAAGGCTTAGGGCACCACAAATCCTCCGGCAGTGCCGGCAGGTTTGTTATGTTGCCTCGATTTACTATTGTTGTTGTTACGTTGCTCCTGGACCTGAACTTTACCCCAAACCTACTCAGCTCGAACCTACACCTGACCTGCTGAGAACTGTTACTGTTTTGAATAGTTAACTTTTTTTTTTCCATTCTTTTCTTTTTCCATAACTAATCGCCGATCACAGTAGTCCTAACACTAGCCCACTCGGGCACTGGTCATTCCTCTACACGTCCTGAGACCTGATCACTACAGCCATCATAAGACAGAGCCCCCGATGCTCCCTCTCATCGCACGACCTGTCATACATCTTCAGGAGGTCCGAATTCGGCTGCACTTCCACTTCCTCTTCTAACTGTAATGTCTAATCCACCCCTTTTCCCCCTAGTTCCCTACCCCAAATACAAAGTCCCCCCAAACCAAAAGGCCCTAACACCAGTTAAACGCTAAACCCTCTCAGTGGAAATTTCCTCTGTGCACAAAATGCGACATCCTCTGCGTCTCAAGAGACTCACCCTCTCCTCACCGACCTAGCAGACCCACGTTCACATCACCACAATTTCTCCAAATCTCCCACTACTCGAAAACTCACAAGGGGACGAATAATCGCCATCAGAGACACTGTTCCCTTCAACTACAGAAATGTATCTCTGACCCAGAAGGCCGATATGTTATTCTAATATGCATGATCAACAGCATCCAATACACATTGGCCTCTATCTATGCTCCAAACCAAAGACAAATGTCCTTTCTTAAATCTGTCTTGAAAACAATCAAGAGCTCCCAAAAGGGGCACCTTCTGATCTGCGGGGACTTTAATCTTGTTCCGGATCAAGATCTGGACTCCACAGCAGGTGCAAAAAGGCACATACCTGAAAAACTTTATTTCTACTAATGATTTGTTTGACGTGTGGAGGTGTTGTCACGCGAGCGAACGCGATTACACTTACCTTTCCCCGCGATACAACACCTACTCGCGCATAGACCTGTTTTTATCTGACCGATCGTTGCTCCACAGAATTTCGGACTCGGTGATCCACCCCACCACCTGGTCGGACCATGCCCCGATTAGCATCACTATTGATTCAAAGTCCCCACAGACTAACTCCTATCTCTGGAGAGCTAATTATTCCCTGATCCGAGACCCATCCACTGCCAACATTATACAACAACGTCTGGAGGAATACTTCTCCATAAACTCCCATTCCGTGTCTGACCCGGTGGTCGTGTGGGCCGCCCATAAAGCCGTCATTCGGGGCGTATTTATACAGCTAGGTGCTAGAGCCAAAAGAGCCAGGGCAAAAAAGATTGATCAGCTCACTACTGAACTTGACTCCGCAGACTCCCAAAACAAACTATGTCCCTCTCCCTCTCTTCAGGCCAAGATCTTTGACTTACGACATGAACTGCGTTCTTTACTGCTAGAATCCTTTGAGAAGGCCTATACGAGAGTTAGAGCCACATTCTACGCTACGGGAAACAAAGCAGGTAAAATGTTAGCGTCCAAAATACGGGGCCATAGACTTAAGGCGAAAATACCTTATCTATTTCACCCTCACACCAAAGCCAAATTAATGAAACCCGATGAAATATCTAACGCCTTCAGTGCGTACTACGCTGATTTATACAATATAAAAAATGACACATCCACCCATCAACCGTCCTGTCACGACATAGACTCATTTCTGGAGACTGTTAACCTCCCCTCCCTATCTCCCGAGCAACTGGAGACCCTTAACGCCCCCTTTACGCACACTGAACTTAACCGCGCTATTACTAACCTTCCCAACGCTAAATCACCGGGGCCCGATGGGTTCACTGGGGAATATTATAAGAGATTCAGTCAGATCCTAACCCCCACCCTTTGCGAAGTGTTCAACTCAGCTGCAGCGGTCTCTTCCTTCCCACCAGACATGCTGAATGCCATAATAGTCACTCTCCCGAAACCGGGCAAAGACCCATCCTTACCTCAAAACTTCCGCCCCATTTCCCTACTAAATGTAGATGCCAAGTTATATGCCAAATTAATAGCCAACAGATTGACCGACATCCTCCCTACACTTATCCACTTTGATCAATCAGGTTTCACTAAAGGCCGACAGGCGTCGGACGCCACAAGAAGAATGGTGAACGTCATTCACCAAGCAACACTCTCCGGGACCCCCTCTGTACTCCTGTCTCTAGATGCTGAAAAAGCATTTGACAGGGTACATTGGGGGTTCCTATCCTCAGTTCTTTTGAAGTTTGGATTCAAGGGACAGATACATAACACAATCATGGCCCTTTACTCTAACCCCTCGGCCCAAGTTTACTCGGCAGACTCTCTGTCATCGCCCTTCAAAATTACCAATGGAACTAGGCAAGGGTGCCCCCTGTCCCCCCTAATTTTCAACTTATTAATGGAAACACTAGCCCAGCCCATACGATCGAATCCGCTTGTCACTGGAATCTCAGCAGGAGGACATGAACAAAAAATCAGCCTATTCGCTGATGACGTCATACTCATGCTGTCTGACCCATCTTCCTCACTCCCAGCTGTTCAAGAGACGTTAGCCCGCTTTAGTAGAGTGTCCTATTACAAGATTAACGATTCCAAATGCCATATTTTAAATTTAGGCGTGAATACCCCTGCAACTCTGCTACTACAACAGCGTTTCCCATATTCATGGACTGATACAAGCATAACATATCTGGGCATACAATTAACCAAAGCTCCTTATCACCTGTTCCACCACAACTATATCCCATTTCGCACCAAGCTTCAATCTGATCTCCGCAAACTAGCGTCCCAGGAATTGTCCTGGACAGGTCGTTTGGCGGCATTCAAAATGTTTCATCTACCCCGTATCCTCTACCTCTTCAGGACCCTACCCATTCCTGTCCCTGCCCAATACTTTAAATCGCTCCAGTCTATCTTATCCTCCTATATCTGGCAAGGTAAGAGAGCTAGATGCGCTCACTCCACCCTTATTAAAACTCGCAAAGCAGGTGGCACTGGATACGTTGATTTCCAACACTATTACATGGCATCCGTCCTTACCCAATCCAGGGAGTGGTTTACAGCCACACCGTGCACCGCGTGGGGGCGGTTGGAATCCAACCTCACACCTGGCACAGGCCTAGCCCCATGGTTGCTGTTTACCACCACATCCACTAAAATCCCCTCTTCTGTATCTCCTACTATGGTAGCCACGGTCAAGACGTGGAATAAATTTGTCCACCTCTGCCATGGATATTCCGACAATACAGCTTTGAAGATCCCGATTGAGACCTTACAACACCACATACCTATGATATCTTATAAACAATGGCATGACCACGGCATACTATTTTTAAATGATATCTTAGATAAAGGTCGCCCCAAATCCTTCTCCGACTTACAACTTGCATACAACTTGCCTGACAAGGATATATACCTACACTCTAGAACTACACACTTCCTGACTACTTCCCCCCAATGGGATCGCTACATACCCTTACCTACATGGCTCTTCCTCAACAACCCCTCCCCTTCCCAGAAAGGTATATCGCTCTTTTATAATGTTCTCCAAAAAAAACTTTATTTGAGAAAACGACCCCCCTACTTAAATGGGAATCAGACCTAGGTTGCTCCTACACTTCACAACAATGGGCCAAAGCCTGCAAATCAGTCTATACAGTTACTAGTTGCTCTACCCTTTGGGAACTCTCTTCAAAAATTTCACTGAGATAGTACTTGACCCCGGCACGGCTATCTAAATTCGGTAAGGGGCAGAGTGATAGGTGTTGGAGACACTGTGGCTCTCAGGGGACCCTGCTCCATATATTCTGGGGCTGCCCCAAAATAACCCCCTTTTGGACATCGGTCTTCCAAGTGATCTCCGAGGCCTCGCACTCTGTAGCTCACCCCAAGCCTGGGCTAGCACTTTTGTCACTAGGTATGGAGGGATACCCTGCTGAGTCAAAACACACTATCTTACACATTCTCTTATCGGCTAGACTATGCATAACGAGGAACTGGAAACGCCCACTACCACCTACTGTAGGAGATGTTATACAAACTACCCAACTACATTACACCTACGAGACGACATTAGCACTCAGGGACGTGAATAAAGCTAGCGTAGCTAGGAAGTGGCACGATTGGTCCACCTGGTATAAACGAAACTGCATGTCTCCACTTGTTTTACCTTGAAATACCTGTGCTGCTCCAGCCAAGGAGGGTCGACTCCGGCCCCGGTCGCAGCCTTGAACCCAATTGGGGGTGACCCGTGAAGGAGAAGACCCTCTGGCATATATGCCTTATAGATCCCCTGGTTCAATACCTGTCTATACTTTGGAACTAGTGTACCTACTGTGCCTTATTACTCATTGTTACTCACTATTGTATTATTTGAGACATTGTTTGACTACCATATCACTACTGCATTATTTCTACCCATACGTCGCGACTCCTTGCGTGACTAAATGTTTGTCTGTCATGTAACCTGAAAACCTGAATAAAAATGTACTGATTAAAAAAAAAAAAAATCCTCAATTCTCTGACTTCTTGTATTGCAGCATCATGGCGGGCAGTAACCTCCTCCACCTCCTCTAGATGAGTTACTACTCCCTGGATATTGATTTTCAGATCAGAGATAACCGCCGACAAGGTCTCTTTGATGTCGGTGGCCACGACTCTCAGATCATCCAGGCTGGGTGTTCTGTTGGGAGCAGAGTCCGCAATCTCTAACTGTGAGGAAAGAGAGCGCCCGGAGATTTTGCTGTCTGAGCATGTAGCGTGCTGTGAGACGGTCGGCTCTCTTCTTTGCTGGGTCTGGAATATCTCCTTGGTTTTTCCGCTGAGCGGCGAGTCAGGGTTTCTGGGCGAACAGGATCGTGACCCAGAGGCGCTCCATTGGGTTTCCCCATGATTAGCTGTGAAATACTCCTTTAGCAGGGCAAGTAGCAGACCTCGAGGTGTCAGAGCCGAGAGTTCAGGCGGCCATTTTGGTCGGTATCCAGACCACTCCCCTCTATAAATGTACCTATTGAGCTACATCCTAAGATATAGATATCCATAGGATCTTAATACGGGTATAGTCACATTGACAAGTAGCAACAAGGTGGAGCAGGCACTGTTTATTTTTAATTTCAAGATAAATTAGTATGTCTGCAGACCAGTGACCTTCAATGGTTTATCCTCAAAATGTAGCCAGCATGATACACACATGTACTGTAGCACACATAATAAATAATGTTCAAACGTCATACTATTTCATTTTGGTGATTTGCCAATTTGTGAAGGACATATTTGCAATCCGAATCATTGGTGTACTGTATTTCATGCTCATTCCTCATCATTGGTGTATTTCAATTAGGCCCCTTTCACAAGATAAGCCTGCTCAGTTCTGCCTGTCTGTTTTTCAGGCAGATCTGAGCAGGCCACCCAATGACTCCTATTAACAGGCAGATGTCAGCGGAGATGTGTCTGCTGACAACCGTCTGCCATCTGATCCGCTAAGAACAGATGTATGGCGATACGTTCAGCCATCTGTCAGGTGGAGTGAATGAGATCTGATGAAAATGGACATGCTGTCTGTTTTCATCTGATCTCCCCAGAGAAATAAGCTGGGCTTTGACAGGTCCCTTCCCACTCAGAGAGCAGAGACAGACTTGTATTCCGCCGCCTCAGGGGAGATAAACAGAGCGATCTCCTGCTGAGCTGGCGGACTCCGTTGAGCTGATCCACCCTGTGTGAAAGGGTCCTTAGAGACAGAGCTAATATTGAAAGGCTATGATCTCTATAATGCACTGTGTTTTATTTACATTCTGTAACTAAGAAAAATGTTTTGCAGAAGGTAACATATTTAAATGCTGTTTAATATGACAAGACCATAACTCTATTTTATGAAATAATAGTATATAATCTCAGAAGTAGACAGATTCTGTAAATCTGCTTTAGGGAAAATACATGTGTTATGTTTAAGCCACGTTTGTGTTGGCAAAGAATACATTGCATACTAGTAAATCTATCAGCCTAATAGGCAACTCCTTTAATAGGAGATAACGGGAAACAATCCAGCTCTTATATAGAAAAAAAAAAACAGATGCAGAAACTGTAGAATGTAGTCACAATGAATATTATTGTGTACAATGAAATATGACATTTGTGAGGGCTTACTCTTGTTTATGTGTGATTGTGGGATGCTCCATTATCTACATACGCTGTGATTATTAATTAAATACTTCTTCCTCTGTGGCCTCTTCCTGTGCTGATGTGTTCTCAGAACCAGCCGTGCTCCGTAGGCGTACGAGGGGCTACACAGGAATGCAGGCAAAGAGATGCCATGCGGTGCTAGAGCTGGTGTGCTTGGGAGACAGGAGCCACACTGGGGCCGAGGTTCTGTCAGCTCTGCAGGGGCAGGCTCAGAGGTGGTTGACTCCACGCCAGCTTAAGCCTGTTATGGTGGTTAGCAACAATGGCACCAACCTCCTCTCTGCCCTGCGACAGGGACAACTGACCCATGTGCCCTGTTTTGCTCATGTCCTGAATTTGGTGGTGCAGTGGTTCTTGGGCAGGTACCCGGGCTTACAGGATGTCCTGAAGCAGGCCAGGAAAGTCTGTGTACATTTCCGAAGGTCATATAATGCCAGTGCTTGGCTAACAGACCTCCAAAGGGAATACAACCTGCCCAAGAACCGCCTAATCTGTGACATGCCCACCAGATGGAACTCTACATTGGCCATGCTGCAGCGGCTGCACACGCAGCAGAGGGCCATCAATGAGTACCTCTGCCAATATGGCAGCAGAACTGGGTCAGAGGAGCTTGTTTTTTTTCCCCACGCCAGTGGGCCCTGATCAGGGATGCATGCACTGTCCTGTCACCATTTGAGCAGGCCACAAGGATTATGAGCAGTGACAGTGCATGCATCAGTGAGACTGTCCCTCTTATTCACATGTTGGATTCTTGAGGCAGAACAGAGGGAGGAAGAGAAGGACTTCATTACCTCTCAAGGCCCCCTTTATCCAGACAGTGGTCCTGCTTGCCCGCCTAGCACACAGGAAGAGGACGAGGAGGAGGAAGAGAAGGAGGAGGATGATTGTATCATCAGCATGGAGGTGGAGCCTAGCACTCAGCATCAGCACCAGCAGTCTTCAAGGGATCATTTACAGTCCAAAGGAACCCATGGACTTTTACGTGGCTGGGAGGAGGTGGCTGTGGATCCTGTCGTCCTCAGTGACCCAGAGGACTGTCCCCCGAATGCCTCAGCAAACCTACGCTGCATGGCCTCCTTAATCCTGCAAAGCCTGCGTAAGGATCCTTGTATTTGTGGTATCAAGGAGAGGGATCATTACTGGCTGGCAACTCCTTGATCCATGTTACAAGAGTAAGGTTGTGGACCTTATCTTGCCATCGCAGAGGGAGCAGAAGATGAAACATCTTCGGGAGGCCTTGCAGAAAGGTCTGTTCAACGCGTTCCCAGAACCTGGGGGATTACCAAATCCTGGTCCTGAACAACGTGTTGCTGAGGCTTCAGTGAGTCACAGAAGGAGCGGTAAAGAAGGTGGTCGTCTAACCGATGCGTTCAGACAATTTTTTAATCCACAGCCCCAAGGTATGACTGGTTTCAGCAACCATCGCCAGCGTCTGGTTTACATGGTGCGGGAGAACCTAGGGGCAAGATCAGACTTGGACACCTTCCCCACCAAAAATCCTTTGGCTTACTGTGTCTTGAGGATGGATCACTGGCCAGAGCTTGCACAGTATGCAATTGAGCTACTGGCTTGTCCTGCATCCAGCGTTCTTTCAGAACGCACATTCCGTGCTGCTGGAGGCTTTGTGACCGATCACAGGGTGCGCCTCTCCACTGAATCCATCGATCGACTGACCTTTATAAAAATGAATCAGGCTTGGATCAACACCAGCTACCAAGCACCTGATGCTGATGTAACTGAATAATTTTTTGGAAGTGTCAGATCCCTTGGAGACTGCTTATGCTAATGCCGAGTGACTATCCTGTTATGCTGACTGAATATCCTTTTCCTCCTCAATGATCTTGCTGATAGCTAGTATAAACATTATTGGTTCTTGGCATCGCCACCAGTGCCTAAGGCCCAATTTTTCTGCCCCTGTTTAACAGGGGCGTGTAATAAAAAATTTTGATGCAATACTTTGCATGTGGCTCTTTGCTGCGCTTCAATTATAGTATATGTGAGGGGTTGCATTGTTGTGGCATAGCCACCAGTGCCTAAGGCCCAATTTTTCTGCCCCTGTTCAACAGGGGCGTGTAATTACAATTTTTGATGCAATACTTTGCATGTGGCTCTTTGCTGCGCTCCAATTACAGTATCTGTGAGGGGTTGTGGCATCACCACCAGTGCCTAAGGCCCAATTTTTCTGCCCCAGTTCAACAGGGGCGTGTAATTACAATTTTTGATGCAATACTTTGCATGTGGCTCTTTGCTGCGCTCCAATTGCAGTATCTGTGAGGGGTTGCGGCATCGCCACCAGTGCCTAAGGCCTGGGGGGAGTGGGGGCGGGGAAACCCATGCAATTTTTTTCAGTGATTTCCATCCATATTGCAGGGACCAAACATTGCATCAAAGCCGCAAGCAGTCTTAAATTACGTTTTTCTTATAGTAATCTCAGTTTGTGCAGGGACAGTTCTAAACACGTGCCACTACTATAGACACCCAGCAGGTACGATATTTTAAGAGATTTTTCTTTTTTTTTTCACTTTAAGCATCATTAAAATAGCTGCTCCAGAAAAAACGACCGTTTAAAAAAAAAAAATCCATTGATACATGTTCCCTAGGGCAAGACTCGGGTCCCCAAACCCGTTTTCGGACAATAACATGTATATTGGGCTTTAAAATTATCACTTTTGAATTCGAACGTTCGAGTCCCATAGACGTCAATAGGGTTCGATAAGTTTGCGCGAACGTAGGGTCCGTTCGAAGGTTCTGGTGCGAACCGAACACGGGGGTGTTCGGCTCATCCCTACTCATGACGTTTGTAAACAAACCTGATTAGGTGCAGCCTCTGTTCAACAAAAAAAATACAGCAGGTTACTTTCACAAATACTGATTGAATGATTGACTATTAATGAACAGAGTGAGGCCGGTAGGGCCATTAACTGAGCAAATTTCACGCAGTGTATGGCCAGCTTAACCTCCCTAGCGGTATGATTCTGTCTGGAATTTTGTTCCAAAAGCGGTACCATTTTTTTGTATGGAAATTTGGTGTTATTTATTGTAGGCCTGCAATTCTTAGTAAATACTTACTTAAACCTGACCAAAGAAGACTCTAGTAGACCTCTCAGATGTAATACACTGTATCATGTAACTTTATGTGTGTGTTTTACTTTTTTACATTGTAACATTGTAACTTTTTTGAATCTCCCGCCCACTTCCGCCACTGTGAGGCGCTGCGGTTCACAGAGACGGAAGAGAGAGGAGACATCAGAGAAGACATCAGCGGGGCTCTCACCGGGATTAGATAAGAACACCCGCTGCGCTCACTCTGCAATACATTCTGCCGGGGCTCTCACCGGCGATCACAGCGGGAAACCCCGCTGGATCGCCGGGATGTCACCACACCACCGCTGCGCTCACTCTGCATTTCCCCTGACTCATCTGACCGGCGATCCAGCGGGACTAGTCTGACCGGCGATCCAGCGGGAAACCCCCGCCGGATCGCCAGGAATTTTTGGGGGAAAAAAAATGCACCCCGAGCGTGACTCGGGGTTACCGCTTCTGGCACTGAATGTTAACCCCGAGTCACGCTCGGGAATACCGCCAGGGAGGTTAAGTCACACTTATATTGACATGTTTTTAATGTCAAATTTTAACAGCAAACTTTACATGTTTTCCTAACATATTCACTGTCCATCTTCAACAGATGACCTCTGTCCTGTGTATTATATATGTTAGTAAAGTACCTAAAGTACCTAGTGTACCTAATAAGCCTGGGGGGACATAGGTCACTCAAGTGACAAATGAATGGCTTTTATCTATGGATTCACCAAAACAGTAACACTGCAACGTGCATATACAAATTGACACTTGCTCCCTGATTGGTTAAAACATTTGATTTGATTTTGCTGACAGCCCCAAAACTATCTAGGATAAAAAAAATGTTTTGTGCATGGCCAAGAGAGTCTGTAGACCCTGACCATTTTTTACACTTCTACAAATTATCTCCTGTCCCTGCAGGTAGATAATAGTGTTCTCTAAAAAATTCTACAGTGTTGATCAGTGGTGGTGGTTGCAGGAGCGTCGCCCCTCTCACCTGCAGCACTCTATCACCATAGATCTATGGTTGCTGCTGCCGCCCCCTATTCAGGTGTCTGGCCTCTTGTTGGTCACCGGGCATCTGAATTACAGCAGCATGCTTTTGGAAGCGCCTGATTAGAGCCGTTGACTTTTCTAACACTGACCCGCCTCTCAGCCAATCAGGATGCTTGGGTCTGGTTACCTGTCACCTGATTGGCTGAAGCGACAGGCCAATGAAGCCTCAGGCGTCCAATCATAACAGAGGACAGGAAGAGGATGGGAGAAGACATTGAGGACTCGGAGGGAGCGTAGAGGACAGCGCTGTGACCCTAGACAGGTAGGTGCCGGGCAGGGGGGGCACACTGGCAGCATTTGATGGGGCACAGTAGCAGCAATTGATGGGGCACACTGGTGGCAATTAATGGGGCACACTGGCAGCAATTGATGGAGCACAGTGGCAGCAATTGATGAGCACAGTGGCAGAAATGTATAGGCACAGTGGCAGCTATTGATGGGGCACACTGGCAGAAATTAATGCACTGGCAGCAATTTATGGGTACAGTAACTGTGTTTGATGGCACAGTGGTGGCAAGTTATGGGTACAGTGGCTGCGCTTGATGGGCACAGTGGCTGTGTTTGATGGGCACAGTGGCTGCGCTTGATGGGCACAGGGGCTGCAATTGTTTGTTTTTTCAGTTTGTTTGCGCCCCCCCCCCCCCCAAAAGAAATTTCAGTACCAGTCGCCACTGGTGTTGATGTCATTCTTAGCTGCTTAGCTACCTCTGGAAACCATCAGGAGTAGTCAGTACAGGCATACCCCGCTTTTAAGTACACAATAGGGTTTATTTACTAATGCTGGAAATCACAATATCAGGCTCATTTCTGAATAGAATCCAATGAGCTTCTAACACTAGCTTGTTTAAGTAAGCCTGTTAATAAAACCTGGAAGCTCATTGGATTCTGTGCAGAAGTGAGCCTTATTTTGCACTTTACAGCTTTAGTAAATAAACCCCATTGTGTACTTAAAAGTGGGGTATGCCTGTATGTACCTAATGCACCACATTAGTAAGAAATAAGGATCTTCATTTCTAAGCTCATTCAGTGGCAGCAGATGAGGCATATGTTTTGTCTACTGAAAACCTTAGAAGAAGCAACAAGATTAGTCAGTTTGTTACCTGTACCGTATTAACAATAAAATTGATCGACCGATTCAAATTTGGTGTAAAGAAGAAAAGCGGATTGTTAAGGAGTGGCTGGGAAACCAGCTGTTGTGTCCTTAACAAGTGATTACTTATCAGGTGTCAGCGGGTTTCCTCAAAAAGAATGGCAGCAATGAAAAATAAATCAAATGGAAAAAAAAATAAAAAAAATTGGATATGAGGTCCCCCCCAAAATCTATACCAGACCCTTATCCGAGCATGCAGCCAGGCAGGTCAAGAAACAGGGAGGACAAGGGAGGACAAGGGAGCACCCCCCCCCTGAACAATACCAGGCCCTCGAAATGCACCCCAAAGCACTTTTTTGGTGAATCAATAGGAATACTGTATACCCCATATTCATTCACATAGGGGGGGCTTCCAGATTCCAATAAGTCCCCTGCCCGCCAACAACCCACAACCATCGGCCAGGGTTGTGGGGAACTTTTGTCCCCATCAACATGGAGACAAGCTGCTTTGGGGGGGGACAGAGCCCCACAGGCCCCAAATCCCCCCTCCACATTGAGGGCATGTGCCCCTGTATTGTTCAGGAATGTGGGAGACGCTTGCTTGCCCCCCCTACCTGCCGGGCTTCATGCTTGGATAAGGGTCTGGAATGAATTTTGAAGGAGATCCCAACATTTTGCCATGGGGTTTCCCTTAAAATCCATACCAGACCCGAAAGATCTGCACGTTGCTTTTTTCATTATTTTTTTTTTTATTTCACGATTTGCACACAAGTTACTGTATATGTATATAACGCAGGTGCGACTTTTGAGGGTTTACAAGTCTATGTCCCTTCAAGTCACATGAAAGTCAGACCAAAGTAGTGCAGGAACTACTTTAATGTCACTGCGACACTGGGAAACATGGGGTGCGACTTGTCATGCAACTTTGGTACAAGTCACACAAGTGTGAATGGGGCTGAAAGAGACTAGTTTCCTGACACAAGGCAGGATAACCTGTACTGTTTTACTGGCTCAGACACTGAAGCAAAACAATTGCTATGGTCAACAGAGGTTGACCATAGCAATTGTTTTGCTTCAGTGTCTGAGCCAGTAAAACAGTACAGGTTATCCTGCCTTGTGTCAGGAAACTAGTCTCTTTCAGCCCCATTCACACTTGTGTGACTTGTACCAAAGTTGCATGACAAGTCGCACCCCATGTTTCCCAGTGTCGCAGTGACATTAAAGTAGTTCCTGCACTACTTTGGTCTGACTTTCATGTGACTTGAAGGGACATAGACTTGTTAATTATAAACAGAGATATACCCAAGGCCACTGCAAAAATGACTTTGTAAATCATATGTCCTTATACATGATATTAGCTGACAAGGGGGGTGCATTTAGAATGTCACCTGGGGACAGTTATTTTTGGTGATAACACATTTGTACTCAGGTATAGCAATTTTGTTTCTGCCTATATTGGTTACGATAATGTTTTGTTGTATTGACCTTGTCCTCCATTACCGTCCTTACCTGTTAAGAAAACCACATACCACATTTTCAAGTGAGGGAAAGAATAGTGTTTGAGTGCCTGCTGAAGTTTCGTTGCAGAAGGACTACGGAATAGCCTTGTCTGGAAGCTATGCGAAAAATAAAAGAGTTGACAGTAGGGAGGCCAGACCAGGGACAAAGATAATGAAGAGGCAGTACTGATAAAATAGTCATTTTAAGGGGGGATTGTGATAGATTATTCTAAAATTCCTATTTTATTAAGTTAGGCTTATTATTTTATTAAGAATCACTGAAATGTTTCTCTCTTCTTATATTCTTTAATTGTTTTGTTTTATATATATATATATATATATATATATATATATATATATATATATATATATATATTCATTATGTGTATATATAATGAATATAAAAAAAACAATTAAATAATATAAGAAGAGAGAAGCATGTCAGTGATTTTTAATATAATAATAAGCCTAACTTAATAAAATAGGAATTTTAGAATAATCTATCACAGGGCGTATATCAAAGAAAGCACTAACATTATTAGGGCAGAAAGATATACACTCCTTCACTTCATCTATGGATGAGCAACATAGCCACCCTTGGACAGCTGCATTATCAATCAGTGGGGATGGTGGTGTTCGATGGACTAGTAGATTTACAGGTGATACTCGAAAAATAATGCCGCGTCTAGTAATTTTTCTTGTCCTAAAAAAACAACGTTTTTCTCGACGTGATTCTTGTCAAGCCTGCCTTGCCTACACACGATCGTGAAAAAAAATGCTGGAGCACAGCGCGGTGACGTACAACACGTACGACGGCACTATGAAGCGGAAGTTCCATTTAGATGGTGCCACCCTTTGGGCTGCTTTTGCTGATTTCGTGTTAGTAAAAGTTTGGTGAGAGACGATTCACGCTTTTCAGTCTTCGTGCTTTTCAGTCTGTTGCAGCGTGACGAATGTGCTATCTCCATTACAAATGCTAGTTTTACCAGAACGAGTGCTCCTGTCTCATAACTTGCTTCTGAGCATGCATGTTTTTTTCCCGTCATTAAAGCCTACAGACGATCATTTTTCACAACGTTTAAAACAACGTAAAAAACTACGTGGAAATTTAGAGCATGTTCTAAATTTTTAATGGCCATTTTTCACGTCGAGAAAAATGCTCTGTAGCCCACACATGATTGTTTTTAATGACATTAAGCCGCCGTACACACGGCCGAGGTTCTCGCTGAAAACCAGCGAGAACCTCGCTGGAATGCACACTCCAGCGAGGACCTCGGCCGTGTGTACGGTCTCGGCGAGCTTCCCGTCGGGAAGCCCGTCGAGCCGAAATAGAGAGCACGCTCTCTATTTCCTCGACGGCCCGCCTGGAAGAATGGCTGGTTGCCATTCCCGACGGGCGGGTCGCCGAATTCGACGGCCGGGAGAGAACCTCGACGGGCGGAACGATGTGTTCTGCCCGTCGAGGTTCTCTGCCGTGTGTACGGCGCCTCAAAAATATAGCATTTTTCACATCATTAAAAATGTTCATGTTTTCCCGGCATTAGAATATCGTGCAAAAGTTCATTTATTTCCCTAATGCAACTTAGAAGGTTAAACTAATATATGAGACAGACTCATTACATGCAAAGCAAGATAGTTCAAGCCACCACACTGGATGATCTCCTCACACAATCTTACCCCAATTTAAGGATCCTATCTTTCCATAATTACTCAGGTATAGACAAATGTTTATATACGCGTACATTAAGTGCTACCTCACCATTGAGCCCCGCACCTGATAGGTTGTGATTGAGGTTGACTGCTTTGTCTTTATGTAATTAGGGACACATGATGAATGTGTTCTTTGGTTATTGACTATTGGTTACAACATCTGTTTAGGTATGTTATCATGAGTAAGGACACTCCCATTTTATATGTGTTCACGATGCTCATTCACCTCTTGTTCGTATATAAAAAAAAGTGTGTATTTATAGTTTGTTCGTAATAAAAATTTAATATGGGGAAAAAAAGAAATAAATAGCACTTTTCTAAAGATCCCCCCAAAAAAAAGATAGTTCAAGCCGTGATTTGTCATAATTGTGATAATTATGGCTTACAGCTCATGAAAACCCCAAATCCACAATCTCAAATAAATAGAATAATGTGAAAAAGTGCAATATTCTAAGCTCAAAGTGTCCCACTCTAAACAGCTTATTTAGCCATAACACCTGCAAAGGGTTCCTGAGCCTTTAAATGGTCTCTCAGTTTGGTTCAGTAGGAATCACAATCATGGGAAAGACTGCTGATCTGACAATTGTGCAGAAAACCATCAATAACACCCTCCATAGGGAGGGAAAGCCTCAAAAGGTAATTGCAAAAGAAGTGGGATGTTCCCAGAGTGCTGTAACATTAATAGAAAGTTATGTGGAAGGGAAAAATGTGGATGAAAAAGGTGCACAAGCAGCAGAGATGACCGCAGCCTGGAGAGGATAGTCAGGAAAAGGCCATTCAAAAGTGTTGAGGACTCTCACAAGGAGTGGACTGAGGCTGGAATCATCAAGAGCCATCACACACAGACAGATCCTGGACATGGGCTTCAAATGTCGTATTCCACTTATCAAGCCACTGCTGAACAACAAACGTCAGAAGCGTCTTACCTGGGCTAAAGATAAAACAGACCTAGTCGGTTCCTTAGTGGTCCAAAGTCCTTTTTTCTGATGAGAGCAAATTTTGCATCTCATTTGGAAATCCAGGACCCAGAGTATGGAAGAAGAATAGAGAGGCACACACTGCAAGATGCTGGAAGTCCAGTGTGAATTTTCCACAGTCTGTGTTGATTTGGGGAGCCATGTCATCTGCTGGGGTTGGTACATGTGCTTCATTAAGTCCAGGGTCACCGCAGCCGTCTACCAGGAGATTTTGGAGCACTTCATACTTCCTTCTGCAGATGAGCTCGATGGGGATGCTGACTTGATTTTCCAGCAGGACTGGGCACCTGCCCACACTGCCAAAAGCATCAAAACCTGGTTCAATCACCGTCGGATTACTGTGTTTAATTGACCTGAACCCCATAGAGAATCTATGGGGCATGAGAGAAAGATGAGAGACATGAGACCAAACAATGCAGAAGAGCTGAAGGCCGCTATTGAAGGATCCTGGTCTTCTATAACACCTCAGCAGTGCCACAAGCTGATCACTTCCATGCCACGCCGCATTGAGGCAGTAATTGCTGTAAAAGAGGCCCAAACCATATGCATGCTTATACTCTTCAGAGGTCCGATATTGTTCTATGTACAATCCTTGTTTTATTGATTGCATGTAATATTCAATTTTTTTATTTATTTTTTGAGATTGTGGATTTGGGGTTTTCATGAGCTGTAAACCATAATCATCACAATTATGACAAATCACGGCTTGAACTATCTTGCTTTGCATGTAATGATTCTGTCTCATATATTAGTTTTACCTTTTAAGTTGCATTAGTGAAATAAATGGACTTTTGCGCGATATTCACATTTTTCGAGTATCACCTGTAGATGGAGTTTACATTAGTGATTAACAATGTCACGCCTAACTCCAGCAGACAGATTTTAAGCAGAAACATTAACATATTTTCCCCCTTTGTGAGAAAAACACACCAGTAGCTAAAACCACAGTAGACACTATGGGGCTGATTTACCAAGCCTGTGCGCCATGACTCATGGTGCACAAGCAGGAGTAAAACTGTTTTTGACATTTACAAAAGAGACACGCTGCAAGTGCAGTGTGTTTTCTCATTTACTAAACCGCCTAATGCGCCCAGGAGAGGGCGCACGGCACGCCAGTACAGAGCTGGCGTACGGCATTTAGTAATGTAAACATTTTGGATTTGGGCGGGAGTTTATGAGGGGAGGGAGGGGGGGTGATGCAGGGGAAGTGTAGTGACATGTGTTTTAACGTGTGTGACGGGCCGAATTGAAAGTGACTTTTGAGAACCGATCCCCGTGCGATTGCAAAGTACGCCAGAACCTCGGAAGGTTCATTTGCATACTGGGCATGCGCAGAGGGAAAAATCGGGGCTTCCCGTGCGCCTCTTCAGTACGCCGAGAAATTCTTGGTAAATACCAAGCGGCGTAGCAGTGTTTGCGCTGCGTGAATCGGCGCACGGCAATCTCCGAGCTGTTCTCGGGCTGCGCTGACACTGAAGGGGAACTCCGCGCCAAATTTCAAATTTCACGGGTTCCCCCCAGGGGTACAATAGGCTCTTCGGCTTGGTCCGGAACGTGAGGGGTTAACCCAAGCCAAAAACGGCGTGGGGTTTCCCCCCAGATCCGTACCAAGCCTCATCCCAGGCATGCAGTCTGGCCGGACAGGAATGGGGGTGGGGACGAGCGAGCGCAGCGCAACTTCAATAGTAAATCAGCCCCTATAGATTACTTGAAATAATAGGACCTTATTTTCTAGCCACAGCATCACCCTAAAACAAATGAACCAACAGATAGCCCAGTGATTAGCTGCTAGACCCAGGCTTTGTTGCATGGAAGGAGGTCACATGTTCCCCTATCCCAGTTCGAACTGTGTATTTTTGTCTACTGCAAATGGACACTTGGCGTATCTTTAGCTGTATCTTTAAGGACAAGAAAGATGTCAGCAACACAAGTCCTTCTTCTCAGTCACATTAATCTCACTACTATTTAATAGAAAAACAACCACCACTAATGACCATTTTCTCATTACTGTCAGACAGCCATTTATGTAATTTGCTTCTGCTCCTGGTGTTGCTTTAGCTAATTAAATCAGTTCCACAAAAAAAGACTCACTGGCTCCCGTTGGAGCTACCTCTGAAGTTCCTTGTGTCTTCATGGCTGAACCACTTCAGAGCTCATGCTTTATATAAAAAAAATACTGTTAGTATTTTATATGCATATTTTTCATAACACCACAAAAAAAAATGAAGTCAAAAGGGAAATAAAAAAAAAAAAAGATTTTTGCTAGCATGATTGATTGGTTAAAGAGTTATTCTAGGCTGCTGTTGGGTGGTGGGGTCATCCTTGGGTGCAGGTGGTGGAGTCATTCCTGCATTACATAGGTTAATGCCGCATACACACGATCTGAAATTACGACAAGAAAAGTTCGATGTGAGCTTTTGGTCGGAAATTACGACCGTGTGTAAGCTCCATCTGACTTTTTCTGTCGGTATTTCCGACAGCAAAAATTTGAGAGCTGGATCTCAATTTTCTTGTCTTTCTAGTTCTTGTCGAAAATTCTGATTGTCTATATGTAATTCTGACGCGCAAAAAAAACCATGTGTAGCACTACCTCCATAGGAGCTGCCCAAGGCGGAAGAATTGCTAACACATCCCTAAGGCCAGGAGGGCCATCGGGTCAGGATCGGAAGACCCCATCAGAACAGTGTCTGTCCCTTAAGTACCCTCTCCCAGGATGCACAGCGGTGGGAACCACACCTGCTGGGCTGCTTCTGGGCAAAGAATACCTAATACACCCAGCCCGTTGCGTTTCCAACCTTGACCCGTGGCGACAGTGACACCCACAGTCAAGTGGAAAATATGCAACGCAGCTGAACTGTGACATAATCATTCTGAGCTAAACTACAACTCAGATATCTTAAATGTACAAATAGCGCCTACCCAACAAGAGCAGAGCGTAACAAACACATGCCCGGAATCAATTTGACGCATGCTCGGAATCATTAAATTAAAATTTTCTTGGCTCGTTGTAGTGTTGTACGTCACTGCGTTCTTGACAGTCTGAATTTTGTGTGACTGTGTGTATGTAACACAAGTTTGAGCCAACATTTCGTCTGAAAAAAAATCCATATTTTTAAATGCACCCTGCTGGGCAATTACATGCAGGGGTTCCCGCAATTGATTTTGAGTAGGCAGCCACATTGAAAGCAACAGGAGGCTGCCGGCTCTCACAGCTAATCATGTACACTTGCATGTTTACATTCATGATGCAATCACATGCGAGTGATTGGCTTCGGATGCATACTATTTATGCAGCATGAACATTTACATGAGGGGGCATGGTTAGCTGCATCAGCCGACAGCTTCCCATTGCTCTCAATCGGTCTGCCCTACTCATAGCTAATCGTGGGAAACCCCACCAGGGTTATTTCATGTATTCACCAACAGGGTACATTTGCAAGTGTGAAGGCACCCTAAATGCTCAATTGGCAGGGAGAAAGGGAACAAGGTGAAATATTTACTTTTCTTGCTCCTGCAGGATTCTTCCTCTACATATGATTGGTCCCATGAAGCCACATCATTTTGCTGCCTGGATGGTAGCAGCACTCTGACATCCTCTGATGTCTTCACATACAATATAGCAGGGGTGCTCCACCTTTTAAAGACTGAGGGCCACTTAAGCGACTTGGTAACCGGTCGTGGACCACAATAAGCAGAGCGGGTGGATGGCATGTCCGTGACTGCTCTGCATATGCAGAGCGGACACAGACGCAGCCCACAATACTTTTTAGCGGATCATATTGGAGGTAGAACACAAGACGGTTTATGTCTGCCACTACTTAGAGGTGAATGGAGGGTCCAATTGGTCGGACTGTTGGACTGATGGTGTGAAAGGGGCCCAAGGCTGCTTTCACACTGATGCACTGCGGTTTACCCTCACCACGGGTGCAACGCAGTGCACCTTTGGCTTTCCTGCACTTTGCAATAAACGTCTATTATATTCTGCAGGAATGGTGCACTTTCAGAAAGCTCACCAAACTCGGAGGTAAAAACAGAAGTCTATGACTCAGTGCAGTGCAGTGTGTATGTAACACAAGTTTGAGCCAACATTTCGTCTGAAAAAAAATCCATATTTTTAAATGCACCCTGCTGGGCAATTACATGCAGGGGTTCCCGCAATTGATTTTGAGTAGGCAGCCACATTGGAGGTAGAACACAAGACGGTTTATGTCTGCCACTACTTAGAGGTGAATGGAGGGTCCAATTGGTCGGACTGTTGGACTGATGGTGTGAAAGGGGCCCAAGGCTGCTTTCACACTGATGCACTGCGGTTTACCCTCACCACGGGTGCAACGCAGTGCACCTTTGGCTTTCCTGCACTTTGCAATAAACGTTTATTATATTCTGCAGGTATGGCGCACTTTCAGAAAGCTCACCAAACTCGCAGGTAAAAACAGAAGTCTATGACTCAGTGCAGGTAACCCGCAAGTAAACTGCTCTGCACCTGCGGATTAGTTTGAAAGCAGCCCAGTAACCATTGCAGAAAAGATATGCCCATATATACACTGTGGGCCAGATTCTCAGAGGCGCTACGCCTGCGTTAATGGAAATGCGTGGCGTAAGTGTAAATGTGCACCGGCGTATCGATGCGCCGTAAACACAGAACCACATACGCCAGAAAATCTGTTTCGCCTGAGCGACGAAAATGTTTTAAGCTAGCGCGGCGTAGGCGCATAGTTACGCATCACGCATCTTCAGCTCCCATTGAATTAGCATGCAAATATGCAAATGAGGGAGATACGTGGATTCCAGAAACTACGCGCGGTCGGCATGGCTACGCGTGGTGCGCGTAACACGAAAGCCTTGAGTAAACTTACCCCTCATAAAAGCAGGGGTAACTTTGCTCAAGACCGTGTGCAAGTCAGCTGGAGAGCAACTACAGCAGCACCATAACGGATGAGCTGAGCAATCACACTTACTGGACAACACATTCGTATGCCAACATGCCAGGGGCAGCCATGGTCTTATCACTACTAATGTATGCAGAGGAAGAGGAGAATAGAAGGAGGAGGAGGAGGAGGGGGGCACGTGAGAGGATCTACCGAACGCGCATGAGCCTCTTTGGCATGGGTGATGAGGAGGTGTATCGCATCTTCAGATTCAGCCCTGCTGCCATCCTGGAAATAACCACAACCCTGCAGGATGACATCACCAGCCAGACATACCGCTCACATGCACTGCAGCCACTGGTCAAGGAACTGGCAACACTCCATTTCCTGGCCAGTGGATCATTCCAGCGTACAAGTGGAGTTGTGGCTGGGATGTCACAAACCAGCATGAGCAGATGTCTGCACCAGGTTATCCCTGCAATCCTCAGACGCATGTCCCACCACATCATCAGACCCACCACTGAGCAACTGCGGCAGAAGGCAATGACAGATTTCTACAGACTTGCCAGATTCCCACGCACCATCGGGGCCATTGATTGCACACATGTGGCACTACAGGCCCCCCGTGCCACAGAGCACATATACCGTAATCAGAAGCATTGGCATTCCATCAACGTACAGGTGATAGCTGATGCCAAATACCTCATATGGCACGTCCGTGCCAAAGACACCGGGTCCAGCCATGACAGCTACATATACCGTCAAAGCACCATCCCAGAAGATTTTGAGCAGAACATGTATGGGGACAGCTGGCTGGTTGGTGAGTGACATGGGTGGCAGGCATGACTGTCCCCCCCATGATGCACACATCACAAGGGGCACATGCACGGCTAACATCCTCCTATCTTTTTCCTTCCAGGTGATGCGGCATATGTACTTGGACCCCATCTCATGACTCCTTTCCAGAATCCCTAAACCAGAGGAGAGAGAAGATACAATGAAGCACACATCAAAACCCGTGCAGTGGTTGAGCGCACATTCGGGCTCCTGAAGTCCCGTTTCCGATGCCTGGATAAGTCCGGGGGGCCCTGTTGTATTCCCCAAACTTTGTGGGTCAGATCATCGGTGCATGTTGCATTCTGCACAACTTTGCCATGAGAAAGGGCCTGCAAATTGCCCTATGTGATGACCTGACCCCCCAACCAGACAGCCCCCCCCCTGCCAGAGGAGACCCCGTCTGCTGATGGAAGAGCAGTCAGGAGTTGCCTCGTGTTACGAATCTTTGACCGTTAAACACACACATTCATCATGGCACACAGTCAATGCACGCATGCACACCAGTGTGGTCCCTAGATCACACACCCCACATGCACATCACATTGGATTAGCCCAAGTCCATCATGCAGGACTTGGGAGCAGCAACGCCGCGTCAAGGCCCCAATGATGTTGCTGTCCATTCACACGTCATTCACACAGCCGTGAGGATAACTTCTCCCCAACGGCCGAGGGTGACACCCCTTACTGGCAGGAGTGCCACCCCCACATTCACACACCATTCACACTGCACCATGTGTAGTATCAAGAAAAAAAAAGCTCTTCACCAGAGCAAAAAATAACATAAAAAGCTCTTCACCAGAGCAAAAAAGAACATAAAAAGCTCTTCACCAGAGCATTAAATAAAAAAAAAAAAAGCTCTTCACCAGAGCAAAAAATACAAATCCCCAAATTACTGGGCCTGGCGTGGGCTCCGCCTGGTACCAAGGCTCAGGGCCCTCACTTGCCTGGGGGCAGCCACAGGTGGGGGGGGTGGGGTATCAGGTGGAGGAGTAGCATCCCCACGTCCCTCCCTGGCTGCCAGCATGCCTTCCAAGACGACCGCAATGCGGGTCTGGACAGCTGTCTGCTCCTGGACTGCAAGCTGCAGGGCTTTGACCTCCCCCACAAGGTCGGTGGCGGTCGTCTGCAGCTCCGCCAGGCTGGTGACTGTCGCTGCGCTGTTGCCAGCGACATCTAGGATGGCATCCGTTATGGCATCCGAGGAGACCAGGCTGTCGGCCAGGCGCCTCATCTCCCCAACAACCTCAGAAAGATGCAGATTTTGCTGGTCCTGCTGTCTGGCCAGCTGTTCAGGCATAATCTTGGGAACACCCCTCGTCTTCCTAGTCACCTTCCTGGGAGTGGCAGGGGACCTGGCACATGGGGAAGATGTTGAGGGGTCGGAGATGAGGGGGATGGAAACAGAGGGACTGGAGAGGTTGGGGTTGGACACTGAGGGGCTGGAAAAAGATGGGGTGGTGGCTTGGGCTGGTCCGGGCAACCCATGGTCCTCCGCCAAAACCAGGTAGAGCTCCTGGTCCTGGACAACAACCTCCTTCTCAACCGCCTCGTCCGTAGAGGTGTGGCCAGATTCCTCCAACAAGTCCTCTTCCAGGGGGGCAGCCAGAGGGACTGGATGCTCGGGGGATGTATCCGGACGGGCCCTGGCAGCAACAGATGACCCCGCTCCCTCCTGCACATCTGTGGATGACACAAAAGATGCACATGTTGGTGGACCCACACACTTGGCACATGTTCCCTTCCACCCCCACACATGCTACACAACAGATAGAATATAAAATACACTTACCTGTCCTCATGGCTGGCTTTTCAGACTCGTAGCCCCCGACTCCCTCAACCTGCTCCCTCTGCAGGCAGCGGGCGACCACCTTCTCCTCCTCAGTAAGGCGGACGTTGCAGGGTGGGCCCCCTCCAGTGCCCCTGGCATGCCGAGCTATCGTAGCCAGCTTGCCCTTCACGAGACGCCGCAGGTCATTCATTTTTTTTTTAATGTCCTGTGGTGTCCGGATCTCGTGTGAGAGGGCATTCACCTGACAAGCCACCTTCATCAGGATTTCATCCCTCCGGGACTTGCTGGTCCGCGCACTGTCAGCACCATGGAGCCTGGAATCGTACTTTTCCATTGCCGCGATGACGATGGCCCTCTCCTCTGGTAAGAAATTCTTCTTTCTCCTTTCCTTCCCAATAGAAGCCATGGTCATGCAAAAGTTTTCCTGTGTCAATCCAAAAAATGGGAGACTTTTGCGCTGCACGGGCGCATGTGTGGGCGCATTATATACACAGCGCTGCGAATCGTAGGGAGGCTTTGCCCATGCGCAGAAGGCATCCACGTCACGGCGCGGGTCATCCACGTCACGGCGCGGGTCATCCACGTCACGGCGCATGCTCCGTTCGTCCCGGCCTTCATTTGCATGGGGTTACGCTTCATTAGAATGCAACATGCCTACTTCCCTCCTACTTTGGAGTTGCGCCGGATTACGCCGATGAATTTCCGATATTCTGGCGCATCTTGGAGCGCATTTGCTGCGAGAATACGGTACTTGCCTCTCTGAGATGCGCTACGCCTGCATAAATATGCGCGCATCTACGAGAATCTGGCCCTATGATTTTAGTAATAAACTGACTTTTAATAACAATATTCTATTCAATTCCTTACCAGAGCAGGAGGTCATGGGCCACATCAGAGGGCCCCATGGGCCCCATGGGCCACAAGTGGCCCCCGGGCCACTGGTTGGGCACCCCTGCAATATAGGATCAGCATTTCTACATTGTACAGGAGGATAGTGATAGCCCACCCATATTCCAGAGCACTTCACAGTGAAGGAGAGCGCTGACTTCAGGGGCAATAAGGAATAAGGTTTTTGTAAACCATGGAATGTCTTTATACAGCTGTATTCTGTTACCTAACCTCATAATTATTTACTTTCTATTCTCTTTTTTTTTTTTTTTTTAAGTGGCTCTAAAGGTATTAGGATTTGAGGAGGGAATGGGGGTCAGGCTGGCTCAGGAGTAAGCATGCACGAGTGCCCCCAGATCAACTAGCTTGCTATGTGGGGGAGCTCGGCAGGGGGGAAAAAACACAAGCACTGGCAGGGGACCCAAGAAGAGGAGGGTAGGGGCTGCTCTGTGCAAATCCATTGCACAGAGCATGTAAGTATAACATGTTTGTTCTTTTTCCTTTTTTTTATTTTTTTTACCTTTAGAATCATTTCAACCCCATAATTACTAAGTCACCACAGTACAATAATACAAAAATTATATATTCAAAGCGTAAAGTGCATGTTAACAATCAATTTCATATTCTAGCTTCATAAACATACTCAAATAAATGGGCACAAATCTGTAAAGGAAGAAATATCATAGAAAAAATTGACACTACAAACAGACAATTATATGTAAATCCCTGGGTTAAATTACAAAGAACTTTATAAAAAAAAGAGCTGCATGTAAATTAATTTCTATCTGTCTGGTAATTCCTGACCTGGTGGAATTGTAGCCCCTAAAATAAAGATTCAAATGACTGTATTTCATGTTCTATCTTTTTTTCTAACATACGGTACTGTAGATCTGGCACAAATACTCTCTTCTCCCTTTGGAAATGTAAAGCATCTATATATATATATATATATATATATATATATATATATATATATATATATATATATATATATATATATATATATATACTTATGTTTATTTGCAATGATACTTTGAGGACATCAGTACATGAGAACACTTAGAGTGTGTAGCATTAGATGGATGATTGAAACTGTAATTAATATATTATGTTAATGTTTGTTCTTTACCTATAGATGCTGTCTGAGTTAATCCTTTGCACTTACATTTACCTAATGTGTAGCAATGTGCTGCAACCAGAACCAGTAACCAGTAGGTGTTAAGAACTTACCTAATTTAAAACACATTCTTGCCAAAGCTGATCCTTTATGTCCCATTTGCAAACATCTTTTAAGTAAAATGAAACCAAAAAGTAATTTTCTTTTAATTATTTTAGTGCTGTATAGGGTAAGGATGGGTTAGAACCTCTGATAAGATTTGAGTTCTGCCTAGCTTTAATAACTTTGTTTATAGGTTTGGCTAGAGAAGAGAAGGATTAGAACCACTTTCGGTTTTCATTGTTCATTTCATTCTGTGTCCCCGCTGGGAAGATTGACCTTCTCTATTTGTCCTAGTGACTATTGTCATTGGTAATAAGTGTTGGTAAATCCAAAATTTCACACTACTTGCGCGGTCGCACGACGTGGCTCCCAAACAAAATTCACATCCTTTTTTTCCCACAAATAGAGCTTTCTTTTGGTGGTATTTGATCACCTCTGCAGTTTGTTTTGTTTGCGCTATAAACAAAAGAAGTAACAATTTTGAAACAAAAAACTATATTTTTTACTTTTTGCTTTAATAAATATCCCCAAAAAATATATATATATTTTTTTTCTCAGTTTAGGCCGATATGTATTCTTCTACATATTTTTGGTAAAAAAAAATGCAATAAGTGTATATTGATTGGTTTGTGCAAAGTTATAGCGTCTACAAAATAGGGCATAGATTTATGGCATTTTTATTAATATATATTTTTTTACAAGTAATGGAGCAGATCTGCGATTTTTATCATGACTGTGACATTATGGCGGACACATCGGACACTTTTGATGCTTTTTTGGGACCACTGTCATTTATACAGCAATCAGTGCTATAAAATGCACTGATTACTGTGTAAATGACACTGGCAGGGAAGGGGATAACCACTAGGGAGCGAGGAAGGGGTTAACTGTGTCCTAGGGAGTGAGTGTGATCACTGCTCCCAGTGACAGTAGTCCTGTCACAAAACAGAACAGGGAAATCCCTTGTTTACACATGCATCTCCCCGTTCTGCAGTTCCATGACACGATCGCGGGACACCGGCGAACATCGAGTTTGTGGGTCCCACCCACAGAGCTTGCAGCAGGGGCGCGCGTGCCTGCACAGCAGCAAATATAAAGCAACATACCTGTACTTTGCTTTGTGCAGCCATGCCATTTGTGCCAACGTAAATCTGCAGGAGGCGGTCGGCAAGTGGTTAAGAAGAATTTATTTTTCATTTACTCTAATTTAACCACTTGAACTCCAGAAGGTTGTATCCCCCTTCACGACCAGGCCATTTTGTTTTATTTAACACTGTGCTACTTTAACTGGTAACTGCGCTATAATGCAATGTTGTACCCAAATAAAATGTATACAATTTTTTTACACAAATAGAGCTTTCTTTTAGTGGTATTTGATCACCACCACTACCATTATTATAAAAATGAAAAACGACTGAACATTTTGAAAAAAAATAACAATTTTACTTTCTGCTATAAAACATATCCATTAAAAGAAATAAATAAAATAAAAATGTCTTCATAAATGTTGGCCAAAACATAATCTGCTACGTGTCTTTGGTAAAAAAAAAAGAAATCCAACTTCTGTATATTAATTGGTTTGCGTGAAAGTTATATTCATCAACTAAGTATGGTACATTATTGGCCTTTTTTTTAAACCACTAAGGACCAGTGATTAGTGACTTATAATTGGACTGCAAAAAAAAGTAAGCATCAGGGAAAACTGTCCAGCAGGGCATAACCCCTGAAGGACAGTATAAATGTGAACATTTTAAAACAGGCTGTACAACATCTCCTCCATCCCTGTCAACTGCCCTCTGAAGAGATTCAAAAGAGCCGCTGCCACTGTGGAATTCCCCTGCTTCAGCCGTGAGCAGGGGGAGAAGAGCACAGGCAGGAGAGAGCCGCTGCTGCAGGGGAGATACCCAACCAGGAATGGAATCCAGAGCCTGGATGGAGAGGATGTCTAACACCGCTGGGAGTGCGCAGGGATGCGTTTGCATGTCGCTTCTTCTTCAACCTAAGATGGAGGAGTTGGAAGAAGTCAGGAGCGGGAAGGAGATTAGTTCACACACAGTGACTATGAAACTGACAGGGAGAGAGGGAGATGCAGAGGCGCTGAGGAGAGAGCAGGATTATGAAGGCACAAAAACTGACCACGCTATCATGGATCAGCTGCCATGATAAATATGGTGTGATGGTATGCGAGGTGCGATACATGACAATAGGTATATTTCACCTCGCATTCGTTCTATTATGAGGGACTGAACCGGAATCCAGTTTGGGTTTTACAGCCTCTGGGGCTGGCTAGGGTTCCGGTCCGGATGTTTGGGTCCACTGGACTCCACAGGCAGCTGGACTTTAAACGACTAGGAAGAGAGCACAGGAGTGCTCTGGCTTTGAGACTCAGGAAGGGACCTGAGTGAGGGGAGCGCTGAGTGCTGGACTAAAAAGGTTTGCTTTACTGCATGTTTTGTGGGTGACGGGGACCAGCCCTGCACTGTATAGAGGGGAGACTATTTGTTTAGTTAGCACCAGACGGCATGGATTTAATTTATTGTGTTGTTTATTTTTAACCTGCAAACCATTTATAAATAAAACCTGGCATCTGCCAGACTTAAAAAGAAAGTGCCTGCTTGCGGACCATCATTCAGAAAAGGTGATCTCCACGAGCTAATCTCCCACAATGGTCAGTTTAATCAGGGGAAGACAGGAACAGAAATGATCAACCAGGTATTGTACAACATAGAATGGGACAAATGACACTACAGAAACACTATTTGATATATTGTTTTAAAAAGACATTAGCAATTTTTTTTTAGGGTTACAACCACTTTAAATTGTTACCCTATTATCAATATCAATCTATTAGATCTATGCTACTGGAAATTAAAGGGAAATGAAGAAAAAAAGGATGCAGTCAGAAAAAATAAAAAAATAAAGCTTTAACCAATCACCAATGCAGTGGGTGGAAGAAAAACAGCATATTTTTTGTATATATATTGTAAAAGATAGTGGTGAGGCAGTAACAAAAAACACCAGTTCTAGTGTACTTATGCTTACATGTTTCAGACAATTCTTTTTTATTTTTATTTATTTTTTATTTTACTGCAGCGCTTTATTTTCCTTACACAATGAAGTGTTTTCCGGGAGTTACAATTTTATCTTCTCAACTTCAGGATGACTTACAAATTTTGGTTCTTCTACTGTCATGTGAGAACATTAAGGCAACATACAAAAAAAATTTACATAAATTAACTCGGATGAATACATTTACAGGTGTAACTGCAATAAGTTGTAACTTCTTCAGACCCGTTCAAATGATGGGAATACAAACTGGGCTAAGAGAGAAAAAACAAGAACCTGTTCTAAGGCCTGGATGCCATTTTTTTCTGTACTAGAAAAAAAAAAAGTGGCAAAAAAAACAAGTGATAATTCCTTCATGAACTCGTACCAGCCTCAGACATGAAATTCTGGAATATTAAGTGCTAAAAAAAAATTGGTTATCTGGAAGCCTAAACCTCAGATACCCTGTACACATCTCCCACCTCGACTCCCCCGGGACCCTCCCAGAGAAGTGTCATTCACAATACTGTCGCACATCGGCAGCCTTTCACAGAAATGCATTTCTTAGACGTTTTATAGCTTAAAAAGGAGACACCCAAGACGGAATGCCAAGCGGAGTTTTGTATCAGAGGTGTGTACAGGGTATGATATGCTAGCACTGACACCACAGGAATAGTTGGATATTTGGGGGGAGAGACAGTTCCAAAGTCTTGCATTACAAAAAGAAAAATGAATCCCCAACAGGTGACTTTTAGAGTGTCTCACATTCTGAGGGCAAGTTCGTTTGGATGTTGGCTCTATACCAGTTTCACAAGGCTAGCATGAGGCGTACACATTTGCCGAAGCAATTTTTTTTTTTTTAACACTTTGAACAACTCATGCAGCAAATGCAACGCATCTGCTAGCAGTCCGTTTAAAAGCATTTGCGGTGGACGATGGATGGGCCGGATTCGTCGTATTCCTGCTTGCTGATCCACATCTGTTGGAAGGTGGAGAGGGAGGCCAAGATGGAGCCACCGATCCAGACAGAGTATTTGCGCTCGGGTGGTGCAATGATCTTAATTTTCATTGTGCTAGGGGCCAGGGCGGTGATTTCCTTCTGCATTCTGTCAGCGATGCCAGGGTACATGGTGGTACCTCCAGACAGCACAGTGTTGGCATACAGGTCCTTACGAATATCTACGTCGCACTTCATGATTGAGTTGAATGTGGTTTCGTGAATGCCGCATGATTCCATACCCAAGAAGGATGGCTGGAAGAGGGCCTCTGGACACCTGAACCTCTCGTTTCCGATGGTGATGACTTGACCGTCGGGCAGCTCATAGCTCTTCTCCAGGGATGAGAAGGAGGCAGCGGTGGCCATCTCCTGCTCGAAGTTCAGGGCGACGTAGCAGAGCTTCTCCTTGATGTCACGCACAATTTCTCTCTCAGCTGTGGTGGTGAAGCTGTAGCCTCTCTCGGTCAGGATCTTCATGAGGTAGTCTGTCAGGTCACGGCCAGCCAAATCCAGACGCAGGACAGCGTGGGGCAGAGCATAACCTTCATAGATGGGCACTGTGTGGGTCACACCATCACCAGAGTCCATCACGATACCAGTGGTACGAACGGAGGCATACAGGGACAGCACAGCCTGGATGGCAACGTACATGGCTGGGGTGTTGAATGTCTCAAACATGATCTGTGTCATCTTTTCTCTGTTGGCTTTGGGGTTCAGGGGGGCTTCTGTGAGAAGGACGGGGTGTTCTTCAGGGGCGACACGCAGCTCATTGTAGAAGGTGTGATGCCAGATCTTCTCCATATCATCCCAGTTGGTTACAATGCCGTGTTCGATGGGGTACTTCAGGGTCAGGATACCTCTTTTGCTCTGGGCTTCATCACCTACGTAGCTGTCCTTCTGTCCCATACCAACCATGACACCCTGATGTCTGGGGCGTCCAACGATTGAGGGGAAGACAGCACGGGGAGCATCATCTCCAGCAAAGCCGGCTTTGCACATTCCAGATCCATTGTCAACGACGAGTGCTGCAATTTCCTCATCCATGTTTTCTGGTGGTGTGTGAGGGTGTTCCTGGTGCTGGAGAATTCGGTAAGTGAGATGCTGTCAGGTCCGCTGCCGCCGGCTGAATCAGGCAATTCTTTTAAGCAATGTTATGAAAAAGGCAATGATTGTCTAAAATGACTAAGCACGGATGCTAGCTTTTATTTTGTGGTGTTGCTTGCTATAGCAACATAGCATAAATTCTATGCTTAAAAAAGGTTCTTTTTTATTTTCTAAATAGGTTCCTTTAAGCTAGTGCATTGTTGGTTCACTTACCTTTTCCTTTGATTTCCCTTCTAAATGTTTGTTTTCTTTGTCTGAATTTCTCACTTTTTGTTCCTCCTCAGTAAGCTGTTCAGTAAGCTGTTCTGGCTGACTAACCACGGCTCGGATGATGGTGGCAAGTTTACTGAGGAGAAACAGGAAGTGAGAAATTCAGACAAAGAAAAAAAGCATTTAGAAGGGAAATCGAAGGAAAAGGTAAGTGAACCAACAACGTACTAGCTTAAAGGAACCTATTTAGAAAATAAAAAACAAACCTTTACAACCCCTTTAAAGGTAAAAAAAAACCTTTGGTGTGCTGCTTCCCCCACAGCATCCCTAATACTCACCTAAATCCCCTCTCAATCCAGCAATGTGCACTAGAGTCTTTTGACTGTGCTGGGACTCCCTCTCCCCATTGGCTCCCACTACTCACAGCCAGTGAGCTAATGAGAAGAGAGCAGGGGATGGGGCAAAGCCATGGCTACATGTGTCTTATGGACACATAGAGAAGGGCTCAGGAGTGAGCACACACCAGTGCTTCCATAGCAAGTGACATGTTATTGAGAGCACTGGCCAAGAGGAGCTATGAGCGCTGAAGGGGGACCCGAGAATAGGAGGATCAGGGCTGCTCTGTGCAAAACAACAGAGCAGGTAAGTATGAAATATTTGTTATTTAAAACAAAAAAAGCCAAACCTTTAATACCACTTATTTAAAATTAATCTAAATCTACTAGTCCATTTAACACTGTCCACTGATTGACAACACTGTTGTCCAAAGATGGCTACATTGCTCCTCCATAGATACAGTGAAGGAGTGAATGTAGCCACCCTAAGACAGGAATTGTGCTACTGGCCAATCAATGGGTGAAAATTAAGGAATAGGATCTTGAAAATAAGAAAAATATTTCAGCCACTGCATACAATTATTAGTAAACTACAATGTATAAAAATGTGTTTTTTGGGTTTAGTTACGCTTTAAGGTGTCCAGACACACATTGCAACTAAGGTATGAGTGATCAATCACTGATCATAATATCGACACACACAGTATTGTTCTGCATTTTTTGACTAAATGAACATATTGATCAAAACACTATCAGTTCACAAGTGTAAATTAACTATTAAAAATTATCATAATCTACGTGAATTTTAATTATTTCAACACGCATGTATTAATTTTTTAATTGATCAGATGTGATCTATAAATTAGCATCATGGCTGATTGACTTGACAGAGTCTAAATTGATTGAGAGCCCAATAAACAGATCAAATGTAGAGTATTTGATTTTTGATTTGTGTTTGATTTTTCACTGAATAATCAACTGCTCATCAACCGATACATGTACAGTATGATCACCATTACACTCCATTTTAAAGGTGTCTATAACAGAACTGAGCCAATTAAAAGCCAAACTACCAGCTGGCATTTGTTATCATGCTGATCTTATGTTCACTAAATCGTTTAGTATTTCTTACTGCGGTTTTAAGCAAAAGGACCTTGTTTTTTAAATATCCAAAAAAAATGTAAGTGGTATTTGGTTAAAGTGCATTAATAGATTAAAATCAGCATGAAAACCTAAGCTACACTTTCTAATTCTCGAAAGCTAGTTAAGCTTGTATGTTTGGAGTTTTCTTTTTTGGAACATGTTATAAATCAGGACACAGGACACAAATTTCTCTCACATGTCGGACTTCAAAATTCTTTACTGCGCCCTTTGCTTAAAAAAAAGTCAATGACTTCACCAAGAAAGTTTGATTAGTTTCTTTTTACTTTCTGTAATGAAGTGCCATCCTTTTTACACTTGAAAGGATCCCGGTAATTAATGCAACATTGATCCTTTGAATACAGATGAGCTAACCTAGATAATAGGGTTTGCTATCCAAGGATGGGACTGTAAAGCAATAGTTAAGCTTTGAGTGCCACCATAAGGATTGTGAATGCAATGCATGTTCATACAAAAGCTTAAATTTCTATTGTATATAAAAAATTTCACATACATAGAATCCAAAATCTTTATTCAAATAACTTCATTTTATAACATACCATATGTGCTATTTATTATGTAAAAATGGGTGAGAACAACGATAGACGAGCAATCTGCTTGAAAAAGTTGTTTTTTACTTTAAAGCAATTTGCTAATGACTTTCTCAGTTTGTGCACTAATCTGTGTTTATTTTTAGATTCCTATACACAAAACCATATTAAGCAGGAAGTCCTAAAGCCAAATTCAGCACAAAAATACTTCTCAGCTGCTATCAATATTGCAATAAAAAAGCAGCCTGTGCCGCATATAATATATTCCATATTGTAAATTACAGGTCACAGATCCACATTACAAGGCCACACAATGACGATATACTGATTCTGGAATCTTAGATGACCTGTGACAGACTATTTTTATGGAAATAGATTTTTAGAATAATGTCTTTGCTTTTTTAGTAATGGTTCAAGGTACCTTGTAAAATAAAACAGTGTATTGATTGCAGAAATTGAGCTTTACAGCTATATTTTAAAAATTATTGTTTAAACTTCAGTGCTTTCTATTAATTGGCAATTAAAAAAAAAATAGCATTTAACACAATTGACATTACTTGTCATGTATAAACCATTTTAATGGGAATGACATAATCACTCATAGTTGGCAACAGTTTCAAACCTAGTCTAATTAATCATAGCAGTGCCTGAGATAGCGTCTCAGTGGACCACAGCATCCTAAAATTTCTGTCATATCATATTTAGTACATTTTTACATTTCTAATACACCTCTTTAAAATGCTAAACGAATAGTATAATAAGACATGGTAGCAGCAATGTATTATAAGACTTTTTTTCTCTCCAGTATTTAAAAGCACAATAAAAATTCAGGGCTACAATAATTAAAGAATTTGCGGTGATCCACACCTAGAAACCAAAGATAATTATTGTTATTATTGTTATTTTTTATTAATGTTAATTGCAGGATATCTGTGTGTGTATGTATTTCAATACTAAGCCTTTAAAAAATGGTTAAAGATTCACCAAATAAGAGTGAAGCTAAACCTATGCTCTTGTACCAAAAGCAATTATCATGATGTCAGAACATCTCACCCATATGTTGATAAAGGATACTCATGTAAGAAGGTGTTGTAAAATATAATTGTCTCCTTATTTCTGTGTTGACATGAATATGTTAATGGAAAACGACCCTAGGCCATACAAATTACAGGCAATCGCCAACTATTAATGATGTATCCTTCATGGATGAAATAAATAGCAGTAAAATAAGGAAGAAAACAAAAAATGTACCTAACAAAACTATTCTTCATTTAAACATTGTGTTGGATTATCACACATTATAAATAGTTAAGAAGACAAAAACATGTCAATTGTCAACTTGGACATTTATTAAATTTTCCAGCTGAAGCACAGATTAAGATAAGGTTTTTTTGCATACATGGCTCAATTGTTGGCAGATTGCATACTGTAAACAGAAATAGAAGTATATAGTCTACTATTTGTAAATATTTATAGGATATTTGCCTAGGTATCCCATTACTATATAGGCAGATGTGGTTGTATATGGACTGGATGTGGGCTTGCAATATCTGCTGTCCTCCATAACTACGTAATATACTCTACAATTTCTGTCGTGCATTGAATCAGATCAGACGTTTGACAAAAAAAAAAAATTGTTTCACATTGATTTTGTATGCAAAATTTCGGACGAAAGCTATTTCCCAACGAAAAACGAAATAAATCAAAACGATTTTCAGGAGTAACTAAATAAATTTATTTTCCAAGCGAAAACGAAAAAACGAAACAAAATATTCCAGTCTGCACATGTCTGTTTTCTAGTGACTTTATTATAAAGTTAGATTAGGTGAAGTTTTGGTGTGCTGGCAATATGCAATTTGGGTCCTGGGCTAATGCACATTAATGTTGCTGTTCTTACTTCACAGAGTTTGCAACTCATCCTTACTGCCTCACAAAATAAGTCCCATTGGACAAAACATACATCAGGCTAGGCACAGAGCAGCGGTGACATCCGAACTCTCGTGGGGGGTGCTGGACAAACAAATGTTTCCATTTTAAGCCTAATTTTATAATTTTTTTGGCACGACAACTTTTAATTAACTCCTGTGTGCTTTAAAAATAATGTTACGCAATGAGTTTATCTTCCTCTTTCATATGATGAATGTGTGACCGGACTCTGAAGTTTCCTTAACTGATGATAACTGCAGTTGAACCCATAGTGAGATGTAAAAGCTTACTCATGTGCAGATAGAACCTGGAGGGTCTTAAAATCTGTTAAGCAGATATACTTACCCTGTCTATCCTGTGGGATAGCACTGGGTGTCTTCACAAATTGATCATTGGATCAGCCGACGTTATGAGTTCACTTTATGGATGTGGAATTGGGACATTTGGACTATTAATAATAATCTTTATTTTTCCCTTTTTCATTTTTTTACATCTTTATTGCATTATATTAGATGTGGGTTTTTTTTTTTTTTTTGCACTTTGATCATTAGGTCATGGTTTGACAGTGCTACACGTTTTTGATTAAAATTTTTGTTATGAAGTGTATATTGTTGTGAGTGCTGCTGTCGGTCACGGATCATCTGTGTCACCTACATAATTGAATTTACTCTAAATGCACTTAGCGCAATATCGCTTATAAATAACTCATCCCAGGGACCTTTTCTTTACAATACCAAACCTTTCTCCAAAAAGTATGGTGCATGTCTGAACCAGAATGCCTCCTCAAACTGGGAACTTTTCAAATCCATCTTCTTTTTATAGACATTACAGCCCTGCACAATATAACTGAGCTTAGAGGCAAAGCATGATAAACTCTACTAAGCCCATGCAAATCAAACTCCAGTGACTTTCCAAAGAGATCCTAGATTCTGACTTTTTACCAGACATAGAAATAAATTTCGTCTGGGTAAAAAAAATATCCCTTGTAAAGTGTAGAACATTTTAAAGGTTAAGTACCTTCAAACTTTTGATTTTGCACAATGGCTGCATTTTGATGGACCTAATACAGTGTGATAATAAAATATTCATACCCCCTTTAAGTGGGCCTGAATACTTGAATGAATGATCTATATATGATTAGTCTGTGTCCACAATTACATCTTTTAAGGGATGCAAGAAATTTAGAGTTTTCATTTACATAAAATGTTGGTAAAAATCAAGATATTAGGCCATTTCTGTGCAATAGGCTTCAAACGATTGTTAGAAGTTCCCTTCAACGGTTTTGGGACAGATTTTGTTATTTTATGATTTTGAAAACTGTCCCTAATTATCCCTAATTATCCTCATTATTTAAAACATTTTACACATAAAGGAAAAAAAAACAGACGGTGAAAAGAGTTAAATAAAAAATGAAAGTGACAATACACAATTAACAATCGATACACATACAAAAACCAAAAAAAAAAAACACCATAAATACACAAAAAACATACACCCTGTAAAAATAAAATAAAAACAAAATTGTAGAATTTTTTCAAGCAGTCACTCCAATGACAGAAACAGGGAGTTTCTTCTTATGCCGTGTACACACGATCACTTTTTGTGATGAAAAAAAACAACATTTTCAAAAACGTCATTTAAAATGACCGTGTGTGGGCAAAACGTTGTTTTATGTCTTCAAAAAAACGAGCAAAAAAAAATTTGAACATGCTTGAATTTTTTGTGTCGTTTTTCAAAACGTTGTTTTTTGTGTCATAAAAAGTGATGGTGTGTGGGCAAAACGATGTTGAAAACGACGTTTTTAAAACCGCACATGCTCAGAAGCAAGTTATGAGATGGAGCTTCAATGGAACAGAGTGCCGTCAAACGTGGTGTACGTCACCTAGCTTTGCTAGAGCATTTTGGAAAAACGATGGTGTGTATGCAACGTCGTTTTGGAAAATGAAGTTTGAAAAACGTTGTTTTGTTTCATCACATAAAACGTTGTTTTCTTTCATCACAAAAAGTGATCGTGTGTACGCGGCATTAGACTCTGATGTGAAATTCCCAGAACTCCAACAATAATTCTTCTTTTTTGACATACAGAGCTCATGTGTTAATTGGTTTTAGCAGTTACTTTTTACTTTACTATCAAAATGCCTTTTCTTTGTCTTGCCAAATCTGTGATTTCAACATATTTTTTTTTTTGTATGCATTTAACAGCAAGGATGTTGATAATGCCTTGATCAATATATATCTCATTTACCATGACACGTGATTCAGATTCTATCAGCTTTATGTCTTTGTCATAACACATCTTTCATGTTTTTTAAAAGCAGTTCTCTACAAAATTACATTGTAAAGTGGAAGTTTGGTAGTAAAAGTGGAGATATGGGACAAAATCAAATATTACAGTACATATACAGTATATGATGAAGTCTATTAACGTTTTTCATATTGTTTAACCACTTGCTTACTGGGCACATATACCTGCCCAGGTGAAATTTCAGCTTCCAGCACTACGTCGCTTTAACTGACAATCGTGCGGTCGTGCGACGTGGCTCCCAAACAAAATTGACGTCCTTTTTTCCCCACAAATAGAGCTTTCTTTTGGTGGTATTTGATCACCTCTGCGGTTTTTATTTTTGCGATATAAACAAAAAAGAGCGACAATTTTGAAAAAAAGTAATGGGCCAGATTCACAGAGCGATTACGTCGGCGTAACAGGAGATGCGCGGCATACATCTAAATTTGCGCATGTGTTTCGATACTCCGCATCCCCCAAAACGAGATACGCAAGAAATCTACTTTTTTTTGTCCAGCGTAATTTCGTTAGACAGGCGCATCCGTCCGCGCAAAACTGCGCTAGACACACCATTGATTTGCTATTCAAATATGCTAATGAGGGAGTTACGGGGATCCACAAAAGAACGAAGGAGGAGGGCACAGAGGAGGGAACGGGAGAGGATATACCGCACCCGCATAGACCTCTTTGGCATGAGTGATTCTGAGGTGTATCGCATCTTCAGATTCACCCCTCATGCCATCCTGGAATTAACCATAACCCTGCAGGATGACATCACCAGCCCAACACACCGCTCACATGCAGTGCAGCCACTGGTCAAAGTCATGGCAACACTCCATTTCCTTGCCAGTGGCTCTTTTCAAAGAACAAGTGGAGTGGTGGCTGGGATGTCACAACCCTCTGTGAGCAGATGTGTGCACCAGGTTGTCCCTGCAATCCTCAGACGCATGGCCAACTAAATCATCAAACCCACCACTGAGGACCTGCGGCTGAAGGCAATGACAGATTTCTACAGAATTGCCAGATTCCCACGCACGGTGGGGGCCATTGATTGCACACATGTGGCACTCCAGCCCCCCCATGAGACAGAGCACATATACCGCAATGGGAAGCATTGGCATTCCATCAACGTACAGGTGATAGTTGATGCCCAAGGCCTCATATGGCACGTCCATGCCAAACACCCCGGATCCAGCCATGACAGCTACATATACAATCAAAGCCCCATCCCAATGGAATTCGAACAGAATGTGTATGGGGACAGCTGGCTGGTTGGTGAGTGACATGGGTGGCAGGCATGACTGTCCCCCCCCATGATGCACACATCACAAGGGGCACATGCATGACTAACATCCTCCTGTCTTTTCCCTTACAGGTGACTCTGCATATGCACTGGGACCCCATCTCATGACTCCTATCCGGAACCCCCAAACCCCAGGAGAGGAAAGATACAATGAAGCCCACGCCCAAACACGTGCAGTGGTGGAGCGCACCTTTGGCCTCCTGAAGTCACGTTTCCGATGCCTGGATAAGTCTGGGGGGACCCTGTTGTATTCCCCCAACTTTGTGTGCCAGATCATTGGTGCATGTTGCATTCTGCACAACTTCGCAGTGAGAAAGGGCCTGCAGATTGACCTACGTGATGACCTGACCCCTGAACCAGACAATCCCCCCCTAACCGAGGTTACCCCGTCTTCTGAGGGAAGAGCAGCCAGGAGACAGCTCACATTAGGCATCTTTGCACGTTAAACACACACATTAATCATGGCACAATGAGAATGCATGCATGAACACCACTGTGGTCCCTAGCACAGACACATCACATCCTCATCTAATTGGATTAGCACAAGCCCACCATGCTGGGCTTGTGAGCAGCAACGCCACGCCCACGGTTCCAATTATGTCACTGTACATTCATACACCATTCACACGGTCCTGGGAATCACTTCTTCCTGGTCCTGGGTAACCCTTCTCCACCAAAACTGAGGGTGACACCCCTTTGCGGGCAGGAATATCACCCCCACATTCCAAAAACATTCACATCACAAAAAAAAAAAAATGTCCAGCAAAAAAAAAAATTCCAGAAAAAAAAAAAGGAGAAAAACAAATTACTGCCGTTGGCGCCCACGGCCATGGCCCCGGCTCTTCAGGGGAGACTCATGGGGAGGGGGGGGGTAATCCGGGGAAGGAGGAGCAGCCCCTGGTCTCTGCCCACCTGACGGCCTGCCCTCCAAGGCCACGGCAATTCTGTTCAGGCCAGCACTTAGTGATGCCGTGTTGGCCTGGATAGCCTGGGTGAGGGCCTTCACGTCCTGCCCAATGTCTGCTGTTGTAGTCTGCAGTGCATTTAGGCAGTTTGTAAGAGCCCGGGAGTGGCAGTCCAGGTCCCCAAGCGTATCCTTTATGGGAGGACAGGCTCTCCTCCATCCGCCCCAAAGTCTGGCTGACCTGTCCCAGATGGCGGGTCTGAAGGGCCTGGTCCCTTCTCAGATTGGCGGGCAGAAGCTCGGCCATCCCCCTGGTCTTCTGGGACGACTTCCTGCCTCCAGCTGAGGCTTGTGGCCGGGGAGAAGGGGAGGCCCTTGGGAGAGGAGCCCTGTTGGGGAGGAGTGGGAGGGGCTAGCCCTTATGGAGGGCTGGCTGCTGCCAGCCAGAGAGGAAGACTCCTCCAAAAATAACAATCCACTGGCTGACATGACCTCCTCCTCCTCCTCAAACTCCTCCTCCTCAACCTCCTCCTCTTCAACCTCCTCCGAGGACTCCGGCCTTGTCGGGGGGTCCTCATCAGGCTGGGATGGTGCGGTCAGCCCAGATGGCCCAGCACCCTCCTGCTCATCTGTGGATGACACAAAACATTCACAGGTTGGAGGATCCACACACTTGCCACATATTCCCTTTCACCCCCTCCCTCACACATGCTACACACCTGATAGGGAAAAAAAATCTTACCTGGCATCACGCCTTCATGACTTGAGTCATAGCCGGGCAGGCCCTCCACCTGTTGTCTATGAAAGGTCTGGGACACCGCACGCTCCTTCGCTGTCAGCCTAACAGGGCATGGTGGGCCCCCTCCTGTGCCCCTGGCATGGGCTAACATTTTGGCCTGCTTCTTTCTGACCAGACGCCGGAGGTCATTGATCTTCTTTTCAATCCCCGACCGTGTCCGGGTCTTCCCCCCCCCCCCCCGATGCATTCACCTTATCAGTAATGTTCTGCAAGATATCACGCCTCCTGGCCGGGGTGGTGTTGGCACTCTCCGGACCGTGGAGGAAATGCCCATATTGGGAAATGTCCCGGGCAACAATTTGTTTCTCCCCCAAAGTAAAATTTAACTTCCTCTTTCTCTCCGTCATACTCATACAAAAACTCTCTCCCAAACAATCAGCAAAAATCACTCACAAAAACAAGCAGGAAAAATCAAGCAAGAAAACAAACAAACAAAAAACTATCAACCAAAAACTCTCACAAGCAGTCACCACAAATCACTTTCAAATATCTTCTAACAAACACTAGATCACACAGTCCACAAATATCACAAAGACAAACCAGAACGCAACTAACAACAGAACAAAAGCACCTTGCTGTATAGGGAGGGATACAAAGGGATGTACTTTTGCAAAGGAAGTGCGTTTCTGTCTGTCTATTTATGCTGTCTGCGTAGTTCACTATTTTGCCCTAGTCCACTTCCAATTTCACTGATTGCGCTGTTCCCGAGTTGTGAGCATGCGCACAGAGGTGCTGACCATGGTCTGCTTCAAGCGCGCATGCGTGAGCCGGCCGGCCCTTCATTTGCATGGGGTCACGGCTCATTTCAATGTAACACGCCCACGTCCTTCCCAATTTGTATTACTCCGCCTTGTGCCTCAGAAATAACGTTGCGCAGGCGCAAATTTCTGCGTAAAATCGACGAGAATAGGGTGATTGCGCCGCTACATTGCGCCAGTCTAACGTAAAGGCGGTGCGCTACGCCGGTCCAATAATGCGCAGATGTACGTGAATCTGGCCCAATATTTTTTACTTGTTGCTATAATAAATAGCCCAATTAAAAAAAAAAACATTTTTTTTTCAGTCTAGGCCGATACGTATTCTTCTACATATTTTTGGTAAAAAAAATAATCGCAATAAACGACTGGTTTGCGCAAAAGTTATAGCGCCTACAAAATAGGGGACACAATTATTATTTTTTATTATTTATTTTTTAACTAGTAATGGCGGCGATCTGAGATTTTTATTGGGACTGCGACATTATGGTGGACACATGGGAAACTTTTGACACATTTTTGGCACCATTCACATTTATACTGCGATCAGTGCTATAAATATGCACTAATTACTGTATACATGTGACTGGCATTCAAGGGGTTAACATTAGGGGGTGAGGAAGGGGTTAAATGTGTACCCTGCATAGTGTTCTAACTGTGGGGGAAGGGGACTGACTAGGGGAGGTGACTGATCTGTGTCCCTATGTACAAGGGACACAGATCGGTCTCCTCTCTCCCTGACAGGACGATCGCCGGTGCCTGGTGGACATCGCGACTGCCAGGCACGCGCATTGGCATCTCAGTGATGCGGCAGGCACGCATCCAGTGGCTGGTGGCCAGAGGCCGTAAAAAGACGGCCGCACAGAGATTTAGATCCACCCTGTGGCTGTATAAAGTCATACGGCCATCAGGAAGTGGTTAAACCTTTACTCCAAAAGTAAAACAACATTTTGTTGGTACCAGTTTAAAAAAATTGTCTGAAGTTGGGGTTTAATTTTTTTTACATATCCATCTATACATCTATGGTTACTGTGGCCAGTGGTGGTTCATCCATAAGGGCGCAACGGCACCACCCCCTCTGTCCAGCCACCCCCTCTATGACCAATAGATAGATTCATGCATAGCATTAATTCATCCATGGCCGCCACTGCCATCCCCTATTTTTGGGTGCCGGGCACCTGAATTACAGTGGTGGGGGGTGTTTTTGAAGCACCTGATTAGAGCCATAGGCAATAATAGGTGTAAAAAAATGACCCAGGTGTGTTAGAACAGCGAATGAATATTTGCTTTCCTAACACTAAATTCCCAACACTATTAGGCGTCCAATTGCCTATTGGAGAGGACGGGAGAAGACGTATGGAGGACACCGCTCGCCGCCATCACCCACTGCCCCACTGAGACAGGGTAAGTGCCGGGCAGGTGGGGGGTCACAGTGGCGGCATTCGATGGGCACAGTGGGAGCATTTAATGGCAAAGTGGGAGCATTTGATGGGCACAGTTGGAGCATTTGATGGGCACAGTGGGAGCTTTTGATGGCACAATGTCAGCATTTGATGGGCACAGTGGATGTGTTTGATGGGCACAGTTGCTGCATTTGATGGGCACAGTGGCAGCACAGTGGCGGCAATTGATGTGCACAGTGGCAGCGTTTGGGCACAGTAGTTTGATGGGCATAGTGTCTGATTGATGGGCACAGTGGCTGCATTTGATGGGCACAGTGGCAGCACAGTGGTGGCAATTGATAGGCATAGTGGCAGCGTTTGATAGGCACAGTAGTTTGATGGGCACAGTGGCTGCATTTGATGGGCACAGTGGCTGCGTTTGTTGGGCACAGTGGACGGAAATTGATGGGCACAGTGGCTGCATTTGGCACAGTGGCTGCGTTTAATGGCACAGTGGCTGCATTTGATGGGCACAGTGGCTGCATTTTATGGGCTCAGTGAGGCTGCAATTGATGTTTTTTTTTTAGTTTGTTGGCCACCCCAAAAGATTTTGAGCACCAGCCGCCACTGACTGTGGCTGAAAACATTGCTCCATGAATATATCTCAGAATGAACCAAGTTGACAGATAAAAAAAATTCCCTATGTATGTGGCAATACCAAATTGAGCCCTATCAAAAGGTCTCCCCCTATGTCATAAACGCAGTATTTTTTAACAGCACTGGTAAACGGAGTGAACCTCAACTGCGGTTAGCAAGGATTTCAATGTGCTTCTTTATGTGAGAACTCAGTTGTAAGCCCCAGGCGTCACTCCACACCAACAGGAGTTTGGGGGGTCTCTACATCATCTCTTTCTCACATAAAGAAAGGCGTTGAGCTACTAAGGATGGACGCATTACAACATGCGACCAGAGCTTAGTGTTTAAAATTATATTATTTCCTCTAAAGATCAAGTTTCCAATACATCTCTATATGCAAGTGATTATCAGTACGGGACCCCAGGCGTCACTCCACACAAACAGGAGTTTGGGGGTTCTCTACATCATATCACTTTGAACATATAGGGATGTATTAGGCCACTAAGGGAGTTGGTATGAAAATACCATCAACCCTTAGCATAGAAAGGTTAGAGCGAACATGTTCAATAATTTAGGACAAGGCCTATAAGCAATTTGTACTTATGTCAAGCTCGTAGTAAATAGGAGATGTAGTGACAATATAGCTCAGGTAATAGTAGTTGCATATAAGAGGGAATATAGCCTAGATAATTATAGTTGCATATGAGAGGCAATATAGCTTAGGTAATTTATAGTTGTATATGAGAGGTATTATAACTCAGGTAATTTGGAGGTAAATGGCCCTTTAAGGTATTCCTTAGCAAACAGTCCTTAGCACAATAACATATCCCAAATAGTATGTTGATAGCCACAAGGCATAATAAGTAATAGCAATAGTATTTAGATGGAATACAAGCAGCAGATTTCCTATGGCACTATAAGTCACACAATAGCTACTTATTCGTTTGCAGGTTCTAGTGTAGTAACCAGGAATTCCACGGTGTAAGGTGTTCAGCAAGGAAGGGCTCAAGGTTGTCCCTGGCAATGGCTCTCGGTTGTAGTAGATGTAACAGCATTAAAGATGTAGTTGCAGCCTGGAGCGGTGTTGCAGCATGGGGAGCCATGGCACCAATATCAGTAGTGTGGCCGAGCTACGGCTGACAATAATAATAGAACGCTGTCTGTGTATCAGGTGAATGCCTTTATAGGCAAGAGACCGGTACCAGACAGCTCTAATGCATTGGCAGTAATTTGAAAGAAGCGCCGTATAGTGTGGCGCACTTCCGTGTTCCACGGTGGAATGCACAGGGCGCCGCACGATTACGTCATCACACGGTCGCCATAATGTGTTCCAGCACGGAACACATTACAGTCAGAACAGGCGCATTACAGTCAGACATTCCATTTGCCTCTATACTTAAGAGGACTGTACTTACCCATTTAATAATTTGGTCCGGTATCTATGGCCCACTTCTCGGTACTATTACTACTGTATTGAACACACTTAAAGTGAAAATCTGTGACCACTTACTGTTCATTGTGTGTAATTTATACTCTAATACCTTTATACCAGTGGTATCTACTATAGACCACATGATAGATATATACATATATATATATATATATATATATATATATATATATATATATATATATATATCTCCTACTACTATAGACACACATATGCAATTTAGTTTTTTGGGTGGTCTGTCAGTTTGGTCAAGTTCTCCCATATCCTGAGCCACAATTTTACCAGCACCTACCCAGTATATGTCCTGAGGAAGCTAATATTTTAGTGAAATGCGTCGATGAGCAAGTATTTGGAGGAATTACAGGATCAGAAATTCTTCTCTTACCTTGATACATTATTAAATTAATTTTTGTACCGTAGGTCCAGTCCTCTATAACTGCATTATTGGGTAACTGGTAACTGTGTCCCTACAGGGTATTTGTATGTGGTTTATATGTTTTTTTAACTATGTTGTAATAACATTTTTATTTTTTTTTTACTGATTCTCCCTCTCATTGTGTGCCCACAAAGTCCGCAATTTTTTTGACTTGGTCAGTACTTAAATATATATTTTGGATGTTGGCAAGGTGAGGGTGCAGTAGTGCATAAAAAGTGCATTTTATATACAACTGTATAGATCACACCAAAATTAGGGACAACTGTACAGGAAAGAGGAACAGAGGGACTTTGTTCTAAATCAAGGACAGTCTCTCAGTGACAGTTGGGAGCTTTGTGTTTACTCATTCACACTGCATGATGTACCCTGTCATAATTAAAATATAAAACTAGAAGTTTAGAGACCTGGGAACTCAAACACAGTGTTAACTGAAAGATTGCAGACTCCAGTAAATATTACACATGTGTAGCTGGTTTAACTCTTTGTTTTCTACAAAACACTGAAATGCAAGTTTGAGTGGACTGCTCCTTTAAGTGAACAATACTAACCATATGGATGTATGAGTGTGTAAACCACAATTCTGTAAGCATAGGTTTCTCTAAAATTTTAATTAGAATAATGGATCCTAGCTTAAAAATTTAGGGCCAGATTCAGATACAATTACATTGGCGCAGAGTATCAGAGATACACTACGCTGCCGTATTTTACCAGAAAGTAGTGCTCCGCATCGGGTGCCCATAATGTGTAATCTTAGTTGATCATTTTGTATGCTTGACAGCTTTTCAAACATCGGTGCCTGGGATGTTCATTTCCTAAATTCTAATGCTTCGTACACACAACCGGTTGTTTTCCATCAGGAAAACTGCCATGAGAGCTTTTGGCCAGGAAAATGGTCAGTTTTTAACCCGGCAGTTTTCCTATGGGAAACACTGCAGTGGAGCATACACACAGCCGGGATTCCCGAGCAAAGCTCTCATATCAGTTTTCCTGTCGGGAAACTCGGTCGTGTGTAGGGGGGAAAAGTTACCAAGCAGGTTCTCGGTTTTCCCCTCTGGTTTCATGGCAGACTTTTTACCGCCGGGAAACACGGTCGTGTGTACGAGGCATAAGAATGGGAGGACAACACTTATGTTGGGACTCATTTTTAATTCTTATGTGCACTCTTAAGAGCAGTAATAACATAATCAGAATCAGAATACTTAAAAGATTCATGCAGCAAAAATGTTAACTTCTACATTCAGAATAAGCAAAAGGTGCCATGGGAAAACAAGTATTTAACATTCTAATAATGGAACCTATGCAGAACAGAGACTATATAATTCACTGCAGTACACAACATCAAGAATAGTCAGCATAATCACTAAGCCGTATCAAAGAAAATGTCCCAGTGTGCCCCCAAGTGTCTTTTTCAAGGTTAAAAGTCATGATGGTGCTTTTTTTGTTGCTTTTTTTCCTGCACACATTTTAGATGTTTCTTATTATGTATCCACTGCCTGCTGCACAACCAATATTACTGGTTTTAACTGGCTTGCCACACAACCTCCTGGCAGGACTCCTGAAAGTTGCAACACAGGGGACACCCTAGAGATACAAACCGAATATTAGAGGGGGCTTTGTTGAATCAGGTGGAGAGGTGCACTATAGGAAGGAGGGGGCTGAAAGCAGAGGAGAGAAGCAGTACAAGAGGGATTCTGAAGAGTAGAGGACTAGCACATTATACAGTATATGGAGAAAAAAGAGGGTTGTTGGGGGAGCATAAAAGCAGCAATATTAGGTATTTATAAGATGGAGGAAAACAGCAGTACAAAAGGTACTTCTGATAGAGTCCTGGACTGGAGGCAAATAGAGAAGCAATAGGTATTTAGCTGAAAAAGAAAGAAAGGTGAACTAACATGTTAGACACTAAAGGAGAGAATTACCCAAATGAAATGTTTTACCTCTTAAGAGCTGAAATGTAGGCAGATATAAAAGACGCGCACATATATACCGTATTTATCGGGGTATTGCGCACACCTACGTATAGCGCGCACCCCCAACCTAGAAGGGAAAATCATGAAGAAAAAAAAATACTTACAGTTTAGATGCTCGGCTTCTCACGCATAAAGGCTAGGAGCGTGACCGCGAGTGAAGCCGAGCCTGGCCGAAAGTGGATGGAGACCCACCAGTCCCTTGCTGTGAGCCGCTGCGCTCTCCAGGTTTGAACCCAGCCTTAGTGTTGTGAAGAGATACATACAGTAGTATAACTTTGAAAAACATTGCTCTGAATCATTGAAAGGTAAAATTTGATTGCTGCCTATGGCTACAGTGCTGATGTAATAAATCAGCCTGTGTGGATGTAATTTGAACAATCATTGATCTGCTATGTCTCTTAGGAGCTGATCAATAAATGTTGTTAATATCAAAAGCACACTAAAATATAGGTCAAGGAAAAGTATGCCCCCATAAAGTTCATCTATACTGCGCATTAATGTGTGCTTTGTCTGTTCTGTCAAACTGAAGACAGAAAACTGCAACTTTCATATAAGAACACAATGTCATCCACCGTCATCTTGGACAATGCTAGAATTTTAAAGTGAGCCGCCCCTGTGTTAACATCAAACTTGTCATGAGAGCTGCCATGGTTCACTGTGGTAGCTCTGACCTACATTGATAACAACACTGAGTTTTTCAGCTTTAATATACCCCAAATACTTAAAAAGGATCATCTAAGGATATCTAGAAAAAAAAATGACAACTGGTTAAAAGAAAAAATTATTAACTATTGTTGCTGTGTATCAATAGGGAATTGATTAAATGCGTCAGCTGCAGGATGAATCAAAAATCACTTTATGGTTTTAGTTTACATATTTATTCCAATTCAGTGGTTTTACATTCAGCACATCAACAACTTCTGCTGTGCCAAGATAACAGCTGGATACAATCTGCCTTCTACTTTACAGAACGCACAAGCAGAATGGCAGATCCAGAAGAAAGTCAATAAAATCTTGCTTTTAACTTGAAAAAGATTCTTTAAACCTGAAGTATAAAATATCTCTCTGGGACATACACAACTTGCGCTATATTCTTTTCTCTTACTTTTGCAAATTATAGAAAAGGCATCCCATGAATCAGTACAGAGATTTACAGCTAGTGCAATAGCAACCTTAGTGCAAATACATTGTAATGTTTGCCTCTTATGGAGTTATTGAATAGCTGACACAAAGGGTTTTTTACAGGCGCAGCTTCTATTCTTTTTAACTGAGACTGCATGAAATGATTTGTTCATCATATAAAATATTTGGATGTTGGATTCACAAGTAAAAATGTGCCTTACTCAATCGGTATAGGTGCTGGATACAATTATATTCTTTGACAAACAAGCTTGTTAACTAGTTAAATAACCCTATTTCTTCTGACCTTGGATTATTGGACTGGTGGTCAAACCATGGTATTAGGCTGTGACATGAAACTAGTCCACTATTGGTATTTGTGGTTATATAGTATACTGCGCCACCTAGCACAATGAACAATGGGCGGCAGCTGCTGACCAGTGTATTCTGACAGCAAAGACTGCCCGCTGTCAGAATACAATGTGTAAATAGAAAAAATGGTGTGTAGCTGCTAGCAATTAGTGTAGCTATACATAACACCGTGATATCAATAACAAAGAAAAATTGCAGTGCTCAGCACAATATAAAAAATAAATAAATAAACACCTGAAGTGTTATGATAGTGAGTCCAACATTCAAAATATAAAAATAATCAAACATAGAAAGTATCAAGTGAAAAGATTCAGGTGTTCTCCCTCTTCTAGTGCTTCAACCACCCAGTGGGACCTCCATCAATGTCAGAAAAACACACTTAAATATACAGTAGTTGCTGTCTAATGACTAGAACAGCAAAAATCGCATATACTGTAAGAACCAGGTCATCGTTAGCTTTAGCTTACACTTATCCCCTCTATCTGAATCACAGGACCCTCTTCAGAATGTATACAAGTGCATAGATCATGACCAGAAAGTTTTATTTCTCATTATAAAAACAGCTCAGCATATCCCATCCGTAGTAATAAATCATCAATGACAAAAAATAAAAAATTTCATGGTGCAGTATTTATTGGTGAACCAGCATAAAAAAAAAAACATATAAAACAATTGTGCCTACAGCACTTACATAAAAAGCTTCTAATCCAAACAGGCATGATGGCGGCAGGACTTCAAATGCAAAACATCATGTATGAAATAGCAAGCTTGCACTTAAATGAAGAGCCGCCAATCTGAAATAGAGTGGTGACCAGGACTTCAGGCGTGGTATAGAAATAAACCTCTACAACTGTTTTGCACACACATCACCAGGAGTATTAAAAGTAAAGAATACAATGTGTTAGAAAATAGTTTTTGGACATTTGAGTGGACTTTACAAGTACCAGAAAGGAACACTACCGTATTTGCCGGCGTATAAGACGACCTTTTGGATGCAAAAAAATGCATCCAAAGTCGGGGGTCGTCTTATACGCCAGATCTGTCTCCGCCAGCCTGTGGGCATCCATGATTTAAAAGCCGCGCCTCCTCCTCAGACTCATTTTCCCAGCAGGGCCTCTGTTCAGTGTTCCACCAATCACGGATGCCTTCTCATCCTCGGATGAGAGGACATCCGTGATAGGCGGAACACTGAACAGAGACCCTGCTGGGAAAATTAGTGTTCCGCCTATCACGGAACAGTCTGAATAGGAGGCGCGGCTTTTGAATCATGGATGCCCGCAACCTGGAAGCCAAAATGTGAAAAGAACGTAAGGTAGGGAGATGATCTTAGCTAGCACAGTGGAGGCATGTGGAGGCACAGTGGAGGCATGTGGTGGCACAGTGGAGGCATGTGATGGCACAGTGGTGGCACAGTGGAGGCATGTGGTGGCACAGTGGAGGCATGTGATGGCACAGTGGTGGCACAGTGGAGGCATGTTATGGTACAGTGGTGGCACAGTGGAGGCATGTGATGGCACAGTGGAGGCATGTAATGTAATGGCACAGTGGAGGCATGTAATGTACGGCACAGTGAGACATGTAATGTAATGTAATTGCACAGTGAGATCTGAATAAAGCCTGTTTCTGTCATCGGTTGTTCCGGCTACCCCTCAGCTTCCAGAAAGACTAGTAGGAAGGGGGTAGTCTTATACGGCGAGTATATCCCAAAACCAACATTTTTCCTGGAAAAATAGGGGGTCGTCTTATACGCCGGCAAATATGGTATATCTTTTTACAAAAATAAATAGATTTATTTAATGTTACAAAATGAATAAAAGTATATAGAATAAAACAAGAGAAACATCGAGCTCTCATTTGTATAACCACAGATATATAAGGTATGTATATATTACCTGTTACTGCTGAGTGAAATAAGGTCAATGTTTCACTGTCGCTTCTTCAGGACCTATTTTCATTGACTGCAGGCAAAGGGATTCTGCATGGGAAAGAAAAGAGTATGAAAACTTCATCAAACAGATCCATCTAGCTTCCTGCTGTAGGAGCTTCTTATCAGTATTTCCTCCTCTAGGATCTTTTCTAGCACCGTAATTGTATCAAATTGTATCATTGAGGTGTTGTGCTTGTTATGAATGGCAACATAGAAAATATGGAAAAAACACTGCGCTAAACCAAAATGGATGGAAGTGCTGCTAGTACCAGTAATATAGATACATATATTGGAAGAACTTGGAAAAAAGGAGTAAGGTACAGCGTAAAACCAATGTATGTGAAATTTATGATAATGATATCAAAAATAAAATAGGTGAGTGAACAATGATAAACCAATCTAGAGAACCACGATTGGTTGTGTGAATTGTGAAATATGACAAAAATAGTGAAAATTGATATTAAATTATATAACAAGTATATATATAGTACAATACTATTAGATAGTATGCCATGAAGTGGTTAAATTAATATAAAAAGGGGTATATGATACCTAAAATTATAACTCAACTGATTAATACTTAAATGCACATCAAGAAAAATAAATATATTGAAAAAATGAATAGTCCATAAAATATTCCCAAAAGCATGAAAGAAAGGTATCCGTGTGAAAGTGAGCTATAAGAAATCTTACAAAGAGATGTTAAAAGCTTGGCACCACCTTCCACCAAAGGTACACCCGAGTGTCAGAAATATAATCTCCTTACCAGACGTACTGACCACAACACGGATTAATTTAGAGTCACCCACATGACTATATGCTGGAGCTACTTCAGAACAAAATCAGCCAGAGCGGATGGATGTCTCAAATACAAATAGAAAAAAGAGGGCCCATAGTGCAGCTTTGCAATACAATTTTAATGAAAAAATAAATATATTGCACTTACAAGAAGTCACTGTAAAGTAGGTTTAAAACAAATGCACCATATGCGGCCTGCAAAAACGGGATCTCAGCGTCCTCTTCGAATCACTTTCCTGGGTCAGTTCAAAAAACGTGATGATGTCAGAACGCAAGCTACACGGGTGAGACTGGTGAGACCGGTGAGACATCCATCCGCTCTGGCTGATTTCACTCACCTATTTTATTTTTGATTCCAAATATTTTATTGAAATTTTTGAAGAAGAACAATAATGAATATAACAAATTCACATTGTGTAACAAACCATAATAGATGCAATAAATACCATTAGATAGCATTGTATAAACAGATTAATAACTTTGCCATATATAGTAAGTTGTATGGCAAAGGGGAAAGAAAAAAATAAAAAAAAGGGGGGGGGGGTAGGGAAAAAAAGAGGGGAAGTGAAGAGAAGTGGGATAGAAATCATGCATTACAGTGTGAAATAAAAGTATAACATACAAGATAGCAAACAATCTGAGAATGTTATGAAGAAGCATTAGATAAGCGACGAAATTCTGCAGTAACCTTAAAATTCAGCCAACATGCCCATTTATCATAAAATTTAGTGGGGGTGTCCTTCGTCTGACAGATTCGATTTTCCATGTCAGCAATATGTTCAATTTTTCTCAGCCATTCAGATATGGAAGGGGGAGTTCGATTTTTCCAATGAATAGGAATGCAGAGCTTAGCTGCATTAATAAGATGTGGTAGGATTGATTTTTTATAAGCAGATTGCGATAGAGAATTATGATGTAATAAATATTGATCTGCTGTAAAATTAGGGACAAAAGTTGTGATGTGAGAGATTAAATCATGAACGGCTTTCCAGAACGGTTGTATGTGGATACAGTCCCACCAAATGTGCAATAGTGTACCACGTTCAGATTCACAACGCCAACATAGAGGTGTGGAATTGGGGATAAACTTGTGAGTAACTACCGGAGTACTGTACCATCTAGAATACACTTTGAAACTGTTCTCCTGTATCAGGACATTCAAGGAACTCTTGTGTATGTGAATGAATATACGCTTCCATTCTTCACTTGAGAGGGATATATTAAGATCCCTTTCCCATATTTGAGTAGTGTTATCGCTTTTAGGGTCATATGTAGAGAAAAAAAGGGTGTAGATAGAAGAAATTAGGTGTCTTTGAGGGGAAGATTTAATACATAGATTCTCAAAAGGTGTCTTAGTCTTGTACCAATCTGAATGTGAGGGGGATGTAAGGAGAAATTGGTTAATTTGATCAAAATCAGAGGAGAAAATAGAACAGTCAGGGTATTTAAGTAAATATGCGTCAAATGAGAGAAGGCAACCTTTCTCAAAAAAGGATTCTGCCCTAACAGATTTATTCAAGTGTGAATAAGAGCTGCGAAGTCTAAAACTTTTTATAGGGATGTCGGGATTATGGTTGAGTGGAGTTAAAGGGCCAGGAATCGAGGCAATATTAAAAATTTTACATAAGGTCCTAAAAATTTGTAAGGTTGGGTTGGTCAATGGATGAGTGGTAATGGTGCGGGGTATCCTTCGGGAGCTAATCCAAGGCAAGTGATGCAAAGGTAGCAGAGAAAATGATCCTTCTAGTTTAACCCATGCCTTAGTCTTAATATGTAAGTGCCAGTCAATAATACGTGTTAAGAGGCAGGCCCAATAATACTTTCGGATATTTGGTAAACCGATTCCACCCAAATGTTTAGGAATAATCAATCTCTCCCAACTGATCCGGGGTTGTTTGGAAATCCAAATACATTTTAAGCATGTTTTTTTAAACGTGGTAAAGAGGGAGGCTGGTAATTTAATAGGGATAGTCTGCAAAAGATAAAGAATTCTGGGTAGTATATTCATTTTTATTATAGCGGCTCTACCGAACCAAGAGTAAAACCCTTTATCCCAATTTTGTATGTCAGTCTGAATAGATTTAAGTGCTGGAAGAAAGTTTAGAGCATATAGATCCTGTAAATTCGAAGGCAATTGGATTCCAAGGTAAGTGATGGATACGTCTTCCCAGCCAAAAGGGAAATTCCTCTTACAAAGGGAAATCGCATCATTAGGTAAGGATATGTTTAATGCTTTAGATTTGTCAAAATTGATTTTTAAGTTAGATAGTAAATTAAAAAATTAAAAATCTTTCAACAAATTTGGTATCGTTATAATAGGGTTTGAAAGAAATAATAAAATATCATCTGCATACGCAGCCAGCTTATATTGTGTTGCATTGATCTCAATACCTTTAATGTCAGGATTATTCCGAATCTTACAGAGAAAGGGTTCTAAAATAAGAATAAAGATAATAGGCGATAAAGGACATCCCTGACGTGTCCCGTTTGACACAGAGAAGGCGTCCGACAGACACCCGTTGATTTTAATTCGAGCAGTAGGAGAAGAATACAGAGCAAGTATATACTGGAGCATTCTATCTTGGAATCCCAAAGCTCGTAAGGCTTCAGTCATGTAATCCCATGCAACTCTGTCGAACGCCTTCTCTGCGTCAAGAGACAGGAAAAAAACAGGGGTTTGTGATGAAGTCAACCAATGATGAACGTTAACCACTTAAGGACCCCCGCACGCACATATACGGCCACAGAATGGCTCGTACAGGCACAAGGGCGTAAATTTACGTCCCCGCCTTCGTGCGGTTCGGGGGTCCCATCGGGACCCCCTCCGCGGCGTGCGGGGGTCCCCCTGGCTCCGGGAGTGATCCGGGACGAGCGGGCGGATGTCGGTGTTTACCCGCCCCCCCCGCGATCGCTCCCAGCCAATGCGCGCGCTCCCCCTTCTGTCACTTCCTCCTCCTGTGTAAACACAGGAAGGGGGAAGTGATGTAATCTCCCATCGCAGCGATATTTCCAACCGCTGCGATGGGAGAAACAGCTCACAGTAAGTCCTGCACCAACACTACACTGACACACACTCACATAGGCATACTTAACCCCTTGCGATCTGCCCCTCTACCCCCCCTGTCACAGTGTCACTGAATGCAGTGATCTAATCACTGCATTTAGTGTCAGTGTGACAGGCAGTGTAAAATCAGTTCATGTTAGGTTCAGGATAGCCCCCCCACCCCCCCTAATAAAGTTTTAACCCCCTGATCACCGCCCTAGTTAACCCTTTCACTCCCTATTGCCAGCGTCACTAAGCGATCATTTTTCTGATCGCTGTATTAGTGTCGCTGTTCCCGCTAGGTAGCTATTTTTTTTTATTGTGATTTTTTTTTTACTAAAGACATGTGGCTAAATAAATGTTGGCCTAAATGTTTGACTAAAATTTAGTTTATTTGATTTTTTTTTAACAAAAAGTAAAAAATAGTGTTTTTTTTTCAAAAATGTCGCTCTATTTTTGTATATAGCACAAAAAATAAAAATCGCAGAAGAGATCAAATACCACCAAAAGAAAGCTCTATTTGTGGGAAGAAAAGGACGCAAATTTTGTTTGGGAGCCACGTCGCACGACCGCGCAATTGTCTGTTAAAGCGACGCAGTGCCGAATCGCAAAAACATCTTGGGTCATTTACCAGCGTATTGGTCCGGGTCTTAAGTGGTTAATGGCTTTCAGAGTGTTGTCTCTAGCTTCTCTACCAGGTATAAAACCGACTTGGTCCAAGGACACTAAGTGTGGGAGTAATGGCAATATTCGATTGGCAATAATTTTCGCATATAGCTTAACATCAACATTTAATAGGGATATAGGCCTATAGTTGGAAACTAACGAGATGTCTTTATTAGGTTTCGGTATCATGGAGATGTGAGCTTCAAGAAGGTCCCTACTATACGGGGGGGAATCTGGGAGTGAATTAAAGGAATTTAGGAAGTAAGGCATAAGAGATTCAGGAAAGGACTTGTAATAGCTCACAGAAAGGCCGTCTGGTCCAGGGCATTTACCAGTTTTTAATTGTTTAAGGGCAGCGAGAGATTCATTCAATTCAAGTGGCCTATCTAAAGTGTTTGCTGTGTCCAAATCGATCGGGTCAGGGCTAAATTATTTTAAAAAATCAATAATTAATTTTTTCCTGTCTATGTTCTGAGAAGATGGTGAGGGGTTTGGTAAATTATATAGTTTGGAGTAAAAGGAGCGAAAATGACTAGCAATTTCCGAGGAAATACAAATTTTTTTTACCCGTAGGATCAGTGATAGAGTGGATAGTATTGGCATTTTTCTGGGAATGAATAGATCTTGCCAGAAATCTTCCGGACTTATTTCCGGATTCATAAAAAAGTTTTTGTGTGAAAGCGAGATTACGTTTAGATTTTTCTCCCAATACCTTAAGTAAGTCTTCTCTGGTGTTGATGAGCTCTTGGAATGTATCAACGGCTAAGGTTTGTTTGTGCTTATTTTCAAGAGAGCGAATTCTATCAGAAAGCAATTTGATTGATGATTGCCTGTCTCTATTTCTTTTTGCAGCCATGGAAATAAGTTCACCCCTAACCACACACTTATGAGCAAGCCAAAGTGTAAGTGGGTGGATTTCAGCAGAATCATTCTCTTTAAAATAATTTTTAATAGTGGAAGTCAAGGAAGTAATCCTATTCGGATCACTCAACAGGGAATTATCAAGTCTCCAAATAAGAGATTTACGAGGGGCAGAAGAAAATGTTAAAGAAAAAGAGATAGGATGATGGTCAGATAAAATCATGGGATCTATAGAAGCGTCAACAGGGTCCGTAAGGTCATCTTGGGTTAAGAAAAAATAGTCAATTCTGGAATAACTATTATGGGGGGAAGAATAAAAAGTGTAGTCTTTGATATTTGGATTAAGAGTGCGCCAAGTGTCATGGAGAGTCAAGTTCTTAAGTAAATTTTTAATAGTGTAAAGCTCTATAGGAGAAACTAGTTGTGCCAGAAGAAGTGTCAATTAAAGGGTTAATGGCTAGATTAAAGTCTCCTCCCAAAATAAGTAGTCCTGATTGAAAAGAGGATAGGAGTTGTAGAGTGTTTTTAAGGAAAGGTATTTGTAGCTTATTAGGGACATAAATGTTGGCTAGAGTGATGGGTCTATTGTGTAAAGAACCTTTAATAAAAATGTATCTACCATCAATATCAAGGGATATATCTTGAATTTGGAATGGGCAATTTTTAGATATAAAAATAGAAACACCTTTTGTTTTGGAAACCTGATTAGTTGCGTGGTATGATGAAGGAAACATTTTGTTATACAGAGAAGGGATGTTATTCGATTTAAAGTGTGTTTCCTGCAGGAAAACAATGTCTGCTTTTGATTTCTTCAATAACATAAACAGTTTAGATCTCTTCTCCGGGACATTGAGGCCCTTAACATTTAATGAATAAAATTTAATACGTGGAAGGTGAGAAGTATTAGTAGGCTGTGACATATCGTACTAATCAATAGAACAGATTTCTTACCAATAAACTAAAGGTATATAAAGGGGTAGGGGTGAGGAAAGGGAAAAAAAAGGGGGGATAAACCACTGAGAGAAAAGAAAGAAAAGTGTCTTCCTATCTCAAAAGGAGTCACGGACAGTGGAGTAATACGTAACAGTGTTAGTGAGAGACACCCAGGGAAGGAATGTCCTCAAACACCGCTACAATGTGGGGGTTGGATATAACCGAGCCAGAAAAAAAGTGAACAACAATCACGCAGGTCCGCCGCCACGGATTCACGTAAAAGCGAGAACAAAAAAAAGGTTTATTTAAAAGTAGAGCGATATAAGAGAGGGAAAAGTCACCGGTCATTGCTCTAAATTGATAGCACAGAATGTAAACAAAAAACAAAAAGGAAAAGTACTAACCAGTTCATGCGAAAGATAGGATGTGACACTTTCCCGAATAGGCATAAATAATGAATACAGCATGAGACCCAAAAAAAATAAAAAAATAAAAATAAATAAAAAAGGTGAGGGTGTCACGGTATAAAATAAAATAATAGATTTAGACAACTAAGTCTAAATTTAAGTCACCATATTTAAGAATAGACACCGTTCTCCCTTTTTCCTTTATTTTCCTTCTATTCTTCCCTCTCCCAGAAGGTTTAAGAGAGAGATTATGCATTCAAAGAATAATCTCATGCTGAACTGAAAGTGTCTAATGAGTAAACAAACTAGCAGTACTCACCAGAGATTTCATAACATTTGAGAGAACAAAGCGAAAAAAATAAAAAAAGGAAAAAAATAAAAACATCAACAATGTAAATAAAACTCCAAGCATTTTAGAATCGATACAAGTATCATACTTCACAGCAGTAGCAGAAGGAAACATCAAGTTAAGGGTCACTAGTAGCCATGTCTGTATTTCCCTGAGCAGGGAGAGCCTGAGGAGCCTGGATCACCATGGTGATTCTTGTAAACATCAAGAGACCTGTTGTTAGAAAGGGAGCGGCATCTGCCATGACGTGTAGTTTGGGTCTCCATTTCAGACACTGAATGTTGGTCTTTCTTATCAGTCTTATCATCAAGTTAAGAGTCACTAGTAGCCACGTCTGTATTTCCTTGAGCGGGGAGAGCCTGAGGAGCCTGGATCACCATGGTGATTCTTGTAAACATCAAGAGACCTGTTGTTAGAAAGGGAGCGGCATCTGCGATGACGTGTAGTTTGGGTCTCCATTTCAGACACTGAATGTTGGTCTTTCTCATCAGTCTTAGTACGAAATTCAGCATACCAGTCCGGAACTTCCACTAATGGGATCCCCATCGTGTCGCAAAATGTTAATAGATCTTCAGGGACACTAAGAAGTGCAGAGTGACCCTGATTGGTAGCCAGCAATACAAAGGGGAATTTCCACTTATAAATTATATCTTTCGCGCGTAGTATATCCAAAAGCGGTCTTAAGTCTCTCCTATGCTGCAGAGTGATATTAGACAGATCTTGAAAAATATGGATTTCCACACCATTATGTATAAGATTACGTCTCAGTCTAGCATTCCTAAGGATGTTCTCTTTTAGCTGGAAATCACATAAGCAGCAAATGACATCCCTAGGAGGGTCAGAAGCCTTTCCCTTTGGTCTAAGCGCACGGTGGATACGCTCCATTTTAATAGACGTCATGAGTGGTCTGCCTAGTAGGTCATTAAAAATGTCAGACATCGTAGAAGAAAGTTGGGGCCAGATTCATAGAGCAATTACGCCTGTCTAACTGGTGTTAGACAGGAGTAATTTCAAATTTCGCGCGCCGTATCACTAGTTTGAATCCTCAAACCATGATACGGCGGCTTCGGGCTTCGATCCGAGAGGCTTACGTCTTCGTAAGCCTTCGGATCTACGCTGCCATCTATTTGCGGCCGCTGGGAGGAGTTTGCGTCGTTTTGATGCGTCGGGATATGCAAATGTTTTTTTACGGCGATTCCCGAAGATACGAGTGGTCGTCGCAATCACTTTCGTCTATTTTTTTGTACGTAATGTTAGAGCAGCTTTTTGCTGCTCTAACGTTACGTAGCCCATGTTAAGTATGGCCGTCGTTCCCGCTTCGAATTTATTTAATTTTTTTTTTTGTTTACGTAACTCGTTCGGGACTAGGATCGCCCGTAAACGACGCTACCTAAACAACGAATGACGTCACAACGTGATTTCGCGCAATGCACGGCGGGAAATTTGCGAACGGAGCATGCGCAGATCGATCGCCGCGGGAACGCGCCTATTTTAAATGATTCACGCCCCCTACTCGTCTATATGGATTGCGACGGGAGAAATACACTACGCCGCCGTCGTTTACTGGACAAAATCTACCTGAATTCCACGTAGAGCCAGGTAAAATACGGCAGCGTAGTGTATTTCTGATACGCTACGATAATCCATTTCTGTGTGAATCTGCCCCTTGATCGGTGTCAATTTTTTCAGGTAGACCACGGACCCTTATGTTGTGGCGTCTACTTTGGTTTTCTAAATTTTCTACCTGTCTATGTAAATTCCTCAGGTGGAGAGTATGCGAGTCAACCTTGTTATTGACATGTAGTATTGCAGAGCTTTGCTGCGCAGTTACAATTTCCACCTCTGTCACTCTCAAATTGATGGCGCCTACATCAGCGCGCAGTTCAGCTATGGCAGCCGACAACGTGTCTTTGATGTCAGCAGCTATGGTATGTAGGTCATACAGGCTAGGCTGCTGCTGTGTTAAAGCCTGTAAAGATGTAGGAACAGAGGTAATTACCGGATGAGAAACGTTTCCAGTTGTACATCCAGGTTCAGCCATGATGTTTCTGTAGGCCCGAATTTCCAATGCCTTGAAGAGGGTTAAATTGGCAGTCCCAGTCCTAGGAAATCGGTAACAACAGGCAGAAGAGTTCTGGTAATCCACCGACACCGAAAAAGGAATAAGAAAGGGGCAAAAGACTGCTATACTAAGTCGGTAAAGTCCGCAGCGGCGGGAGCAACACGATTAAGCCACCATTCTCTAGAGCAGCCAAGCCACGCCCCACCTATTTTATTTTTGATATCATTATCATAAATTTCACATACATTGGTTTTGCGCTGTACCTTACTCCTTTTTTCCATTAAATGTCAACATGTCTCTCAATGAGAGTATAGAGTAGGTTTTTAATGATATAATATATATGATCATAAATCATTCTTCAGAAGTTCCTAAAGGTTTTCCCTATATAGAATGATCCACACTTACATAGAGCAATATAGACAACACTTTTGGTTTGGCAGTTCACAAAATGTTGAATTATGTGTAACCTGTAGACATGTGCACACTGAAATATTTATTTTGTTTCTCCCGAAATTTGTTTAGTTTTTCGTTAAAAAAATGCATTCGTCCGAAAATCCAAATTAAGGTCGAATCTGTCATTGAAGGCTTAAAAAAAAAGATTCAACAGAATCTTTAAAAAATTAAATAAAAAATATGACTCTTCATGTCTCTATATGTCGAATCTTCATGTCTCTCTATGTCGATTCTTCATGTCTCTCTGTGTCGAATTTGTCATTGAAGGCTTATGGTGTCTGTCGAATGTTCTAAGAAAAAAAAAAAAGAAGAAAAGATTTGACAGAATCTTTAAAAAAAAAAAAAATGTTGACTCTTGATGTCTCTATGTCGAATCTTCATGTCTCTCTATGTCGAATCTGTCATTGAAAGCTTATGGTGTCTGTCGAATGTTCTAAGAAAAAAAAAAACATTTGACAGAATCTTAAAAAAAAAAATGTCGACTCTTCATGTCTCTCTATGTTGAATCTTTTCTCTCTATAATGTTGAATCTTTTCTCTCTATGTCGACTCTTCTTCATGTCTCTATAATGTCGAATCTTTTCTCTCTATGTCGAATATTTTCTCTTTATGTAGAATAATATTGGACTAATAGAGTTAAGGTTAGGCACATTCGACCGCAACGAAAACGAAAATAAAGCATTTGTTTATTGTTTATTATTGTTTATTGTTTGTTTCTTATACAAGGCGCATAGTTCACAAAACATGTTTGCATCGATGCGCCTGCTTCCCATCCAGTCACGTTACCAGAAACATACCAAGAAAACAAACTTTAAAAACAACATAAAATCGAGTGGCGGTTACAATAAACATATAGACATTCTAACACTCGGTACTACATTATAAAAACGTTAAAAACTGCATAAAAACAACAAAAAATGAAGAAGGGGGAAAGGAAGGAAAGGGAAAAAGGGGGAAGGGGAAAAGATAGAGAAAGAGAGATCTCACCCCAAACCACTAAAGGCCCTAGTAAACGACAGGGTCTTCAGATCTTTTCTGAATACCTGGTACTTCTCCTGTTGTTGCAGGTGGCATGGAAGCAGATTCCATAACTGGGCAGCTTGAACTGAAAAAGCTCTGCCCCCCCATTTTTTCAGCCTATAAGGCCGAACCACCAATCTAGTTTGTGACGTGGCCCGTAAGGCTCTCGTCACAAACTGTCGCCGCAATTTCTTGCGGATATAACATGGGCCTAGATTATTAAAGGCTTTGTAAGCAATACAAAGAACCTTAAATTCTGATCTCTCCCGTATTGGGAGCCAATGGAGGCTCTTCAGGTGGGTGGAGGTGGACGTCCGCCCTGGTAGCCTGAGTGCCAGCCGAACTGCTTGATTTTGGATTTTCTGCAAGCGTCTAATCTGGGTCTGAGGCAAACCCATGAAAAGAGCATTGCAGTAATCCAAATGGGGTAAGACTAGCGCTCTAACTACAGCAATTCTGGCAGAGCTTGACAAAAAGGGTACAACCTTGTACAATTGCCTCATCTTGAGGAAACATAACTGGGTAATACTGCCGATGTGTGCATCCAGGGACAGACCGGAGTCCAGCAGAACGCCTAGGGTCTTCACCTTTTCGGCAGTTACAGGGAATCTCCCCTCCTCGTCCGGCCAAGGCAACACCCAGTGTAAGTTCTGGGCCGATCCCGTCCGGAGTACCTCGGTCTTTGCCTGGTTCAATTGGAGACAATTGTCGGCCATCCATTGTTTGATGGCCCCAAGAGTCTCCAGAAGATCCAACTCGTCCCCCGGCCCTCCGGCATCAATCCTGGTATACAACTGGGTATCGTCAGCATACGACTGACATCTCATCCCACGGTCCTTTATCATATCCAGCAGAGGACGCATGTAGATGTTAAAGAGGAGGGGAGATAAGGGGGAACCCTGGGGTACCCCATAACCAAGGCGTACTGGGCCTGAATAGAATGGGCCCAGTCGTACCTTGAATTCTCTACCCTTTAGGAAGGCTATGAACCAACCTAAAGCCTCTGGACTAACATGCGCGACCTCAACTAGTCTACGCATTAGGATCTCGTGGTCGATGGTGTCAAATGCTGCCGAAAGATCTAATAAGACGAGGACGGAGGTCTGCCCTGCATCTGCCTCAAACAGTAGGTCATCCATGATCTCCACTACTGCAGTTTCCGTACCATGACTGGGACGGAACCCTGACTGCTGCTCCGCCAGCAACCCATGTTGTTCCACAAAACATTGCAGCTGTTGACAGACTATTCCCTCTGACAGCTTTGCCAGGAAGGCTATCCCTGAGATGGGTCTTCTTTCCTCCTTTTTTCTTGGATCAGAATTAAGTTTCTTTAGTATTGGAGTAACTATAGCTTTTTTGAAATGCTCTGGGTATTCGCCCTTATCAAAACAACTGTTGATTAGCTGAGCCACAAAACCCTTTATTTCTTCAGCTATCAACTTCATCACGAGACCCGGACATGGGTCTGATGGGGGAGCACTATCTTTAGCAGTGGCAATGCAATGTCCTACTGCTTCTACGGTTACTGGTGAAAAATAAAACATAGGAACACTGCCTATAGAGGTTGGACTATTGTCCAGGCAGTCGTTTCTCCTTTCTTGAATAATGTCGGGTATTAAAAGATTATTTTTTTTAGTTTCAACAATATGGTTGGCCAGGCCATCATGTATTTTTTGAGCTTTCTCCATAAAAAACTCCGCCAGAGTCTGAGCATACTCTGGTGTAGCTATTTCTTGGGTTTTAATTGCTTCAGGTTGGAGAAACTCTGTCACTATTCTAAATAGTTCTCTAGTGTTGTTCTGTGCACCCCAAATACGGCTCTCTAGATAAGCTTTTATAGCTCTAAATATAGAGGCCTTATATCCCCGCCGCCATGTCTTCCAGTTTTGGAACTCAAATGACATATGGCTCTTTCTCCAACGCCTCTCAAGGGCACGCCCTTGAATTTTAAGTTTTTTTAAAGCCACGGTATACCATTTTGAGTTCCCCAGGTCTTTTCTATTACATGGGCGTTGTTTAATTATGGGGCAGAGTTCATCTAATACTTTAATCATGCATGCATGGAAAAAAACATACATGCTTTCCACATCTGGGGGAAAGGGTTGATTGAGTTCTAAAGATATTTTAGTTTTAAACTCATCTATTGGAAAATTTGTAAAATTTCTAAATTCTATAAGTGGTAATGGGGTGATTTTATGTTTAACCTCTTCTTTACCATAAATGGTAAAGTGCAGAGAACAATGGTCCGTCCAACCATGTTCTATAATCGAGAAACTATCAACAATAGTGTCTCTAAAAAAAATAGCATCTAAACTATGGCCTTTTAAGTGTGTAGGCCCTTTACTCAGCTGGGAGAAACCTGCCATTAAGAGTATGTCTAGCACATTCTTGACCTCCATGAGGTCAGGTTTCTCAAACCATATGTTAAAATCACCTAAAACCATACATGGAACCGAGTGACACTTTTTATTAATTAAAATATCTTTAAAAGTCTCCAGGGCTTTTCCCTTATTAATTGGAGAAATGTAAAATACATAAAACATTAAAAATGTATCTGTGTCCCATTCAAGGTGAACTTGTATGAATTCACAGCCCTTGTCACTAATTTCTTCTAATTTTACTATCCTTAAATCTTTTTTAAAAATTACTGCCGTCCCTCCACCTTTTCCTTTACCCCTGTCTTCCCTGACAATGCCATAACCCACTGGAATAGCCTGTTTTAAAGCCGTGTAGTTACTTACTGACAGCCAGGTTTCCGTTACAAATAATAAGTCTAGATTATATTCTTCTATAAAATCAAAGACTTCTATCGTGTGAGCAGGCAAGGAGCGCACATTCAATAGTGCACACCTGGCTGACCAGCCTAGTTTTAAATTATTATTTTTCCTACCTTTCAACCCGCTATATTTCTCTAAACCTAGCCTAGCAATATTGCTCCTTACTTCCTCTGTAATAGAGCCTTTTTTGTTATTCATGTCCCAATAGGTCAAATGAATCTATAGAAAGGAAAAAAAAATAAAAAATTTGGGGATATAGGAGGCCTAGTCGAACCTCCAGTAGAAATAGCGCAGCAGCAGCTGTTATTCCAAATCCACAAATAGTCCACATATATTCCTTTAGGGTCTCCTGTTCTGGTCGATGAGCCCCAACCTTAGTCCACCACACTCCACTCTACTCAAACGTGAATTATATGTGCTTTTAAATTGAGGGGGGACGAATCCTTCGGTTTTCGTTTTCTGTGCTTTCGTTATTGTTTGTTAAATCGATAACGAAAATACCTGAAATTCGGACGAAAACAAATGCACATATCTAGTAACCTGCCATTTGGTAGTGTAAAAGACCCTCCCTCCAGAATCCAGTCACAATATTCCCAGCTCCCACATCTAAATATGCCCTTTAGATCTTCATTTTAACAACCTACATGTTTTGTACACAATTTGGGGATATTATTCAATGTATTTTCTCAAGATTGGATCCCCAATGAGAACATGCCATGGTTATTGGAGTAGGTAGTAATAATCATGACCGTATCTTTCTGTTTCTTTATTTTCGTATCGAACAATAGTTCTTGTCTATTTTTTAAGCAAGCTTTATTATAGGCTTTTTTTAGGGTTGTCGTAGTATGTAGCCCCTCTGCAAAAGCCCCTTTCTCCATGTGTCTGTGGATGGAGAAATCTATTGCCTGCTTATTTCTTGGGATGCAAACTTTTACTTGCCTAATGCTTGGAAAAGTGGATTAATGCTGCTGGAACCCAGAAGGTTTTTTTTTTGTTTTTTTTTATGTGTTTTATATTATTACTATTATTATTATTATTATTATTATTATTATTATTATCGTCATCCAATTTTATGAAGGTGGTATAGGGTACAGAGAATCTTACAATTATAGGGTATCAGAAAAGAAAAGTATAGGGTATTTGAAAATTGAGCTGGCTGCTTCTACACACACCAAAGGATTTCCACAATCAACTTGGGTTATTACAGGAATGAGTCAATTGATAACTGAAGCACCACACCATGAAAACCAAGGTATTTTAGCTTCTTCACTAAAACTTAAGAAATGAAAACAAAAAAATCACTGAACAACTCAGGTACAATTCACTTCTTTATATTATTACCATTCTATCTAGACAACAGACATAAAGGCAAAGCATAATGAATGCAGTAAGGTGTTGGGTAACTTGTCTTATTCAGTTCTAAACAGGGGGCATACTGTATTTACAAGTTTGTATTTGTACTTGAATTGTGTCCAAAATAAAGAGTTTTACCACCTGAAGATAGTCATGTTACACCCCCTCCCTTTCCTGATAATCTCTCAGCACTGTCATAGTTTACCTGACAATTACCTTCTCATGCAACACTGTACCAAAATAAATTTGATATCTTTTGTTTTGAGACAAAAAGTTTTTTTACTATATAAATGGAAAAGGACCAACAATTAGAAAATAAATGATTACTTTCTGCTATAAACAATAGCAAATACAAATGCTTGGAAAAGTAGACACCACAAGCTGATCTGATTTTTTTGCCACAATTTTTGGAAATGAAGAAACATGAAAGTATTAAGCAGATTAAAACATGGAGCTTAGTAATAGTGCACTAGATCCATTAAAAATATAGGGCATGCACAGAGAGATCTGGAGGAGAAGGGATTGATGTACAGGTCACATACAGTAGGAGGACTGATATAAAGGAGTTAATGTACAGACAGGAAAAGGGAGGAAAGGGGTTAATATACAGATCAAATGAGAGACATAATAGAGCTGACATATACTATAGATATAAAATAATGACTGTAGAGGATTGCAATATTTCTGAAACAAGATGACACCGGTCATAGTTTACAGTTCATACTGCCTGTATTCAGGAAGCTTTCTTCCTATGTGGACTCAGTAGTAGGTTTATTGTTGGTTGTTTTAAATCCCAACTCCAGAAATTAAAATACAATTTTATTTTTTATCCTGGAGTGGGGCAGGATCCGGTCACAATTTACAGAGCAGACTGCAGAGCCCAGGTCGCAGCGCTGGAAGGAGCCTTCAGGAGTTAAAGGAAATAAAACTGAACATTGTATGGCCAGTCTTACTGCTGAGTCTGCATACATTGTTTCATTGTCTTAGGCAACGATAAAGGGAATGGCGCTGTACCCCCAAAACGCATTGGCTTTGTAAACAGTCCTTTATTGGAATAAACCTGTTTCTTCCATACTAGCTTCACCTATCCCTTTACCCGTTCCCGACCGGCTCACGCAGATATACTGCAGCAGAATGGCTTCCCTGGGAGACATCCTGTACAGGTAAGTACTTCTCTTTTTTGGCCACCAGATGAGCGTGGACGGCGGGCACTATTGCCGCTGGCCACAAGCGATTGCGTGCACGAACGCCAGCATAGGGATTTGTGTGTGCAAACACACAAATCCCTGTGCTGTCAGGGAAGAGAAAAAATATTGTTTGTTCCTACTAAGTAGGAAAAACAACATGTCTCCTAGTCACTCCCATCCCAACACAGTTAGAACACACTGAGGAAACACAGTTAACCCCTTGATTGCCCCCTAGTGTTAACCCCTTCCCTGTCAGTGACATTTACATAGTAATCAGTGCATTTTTATAGCACTGTTCGCTGTATAATTAATTGTCAATGGCCCAAAAAAGTGTCAAAAATGTCCAATCTGTCCAGCGCAATGTCGCAGTACCGCAAAAAAAATGCAGATCACTGCCATTACTAGTAAAAAAAAAATCCATAAAAATGCCATAAATTAGATTAGATATTTTGATATTTTACCTGCAACCAAAAGATAATTCCAAAATGTTATTTTCTTCCTCTTTCAAATGGTGCATCCAAAATGAGAAGGCAGAGAAAGGAAGGGTGCCTTTATATAGCTATTATTTTATTTTGTGTCCTACCCATAGTCCTCCTTTAAATGTCCAGTAAAAGATGCATATTATCTGAAAACGGATGAAAAAGGGACATTTCTGTAATTGTCCAAAGCACTGCAGGGGCATTCAGCCCCATTATTCTACTTTAGATGACTCTATTCTGCTAATCTTTACATCATAAGCTCTCACAGGGTCACAACCGTCCACAGACCGACACCAGCTTTTGGCATCCAAGTGTACAAGTGCTTAAATAATTGACTTTTATGCAGAATACAATAGATTTATTTCCCTAACTGCCTCTTTTTTAAAAGATGAATTGCTTAAATATGGATTTCTCGCTAACAGGCTTTCCAAACAATAAAGTCTAATTCAGATAAATTAAGAGGAAATGCAACCTGCAGTTAGCAGGTTAATTCACTGCTTTAATTGTACATGTGCATTAAATCCATTATATAAAAGGCTAGCCTAGTAACATTCACATTAAGCTTATCTGTTGTTACTTGCACAAGTGTCAGTTGGGAAATTAATATTCTGGTCTGGCAGGAATCTTGTATTCCCCCCACAATTACAAATGAAAATAACTCAGAATACCTTGGCCTCCTGAATATAAATCCACAAAGAAATAATATACAGTATCAATTTTTCAGCATATCTCTGGCTGTACCTGTGAATTAAATCCCTCTGTAAAAATGAAGGGGGAAACTACCTCCTCAGAAATCTAACAAAGGTACCATCTGTTCCAAAGCTCCCTATAAAATGTTAATCATCAGTGGTGTCATACTGGCATCTAGTGTTAAAAGATGGGAAGCGCATGAGAAATATATATACTTGCCATATCAATTCTACTCTTTTTTTGCAAAACAGAATTGCTTTAATGTAATATAATGAAATATAAGCATCAAAAGATTTTTTTCTCTACCTACTTGCCAGCATGAACATCAAATGATGGGGATAAGGTTACATGAAAAGGAATGAATTAAATACAAAACACTTGTGTGTGTGTGTGTGTGTGTGTGTATATATATATATATATATATATATATATATATATATACTTTTTTTTTTCTTAAAGCTAATCATTTTGCGTAACACAGCAGCATCCACACATGTAGGTCACCCAACTCCAGAATAATGATGACGAAGAGCGGCAGGAGAGGCACAAAGAAAAAAATGTTAGCAGGCGCCCAACAGTTGTTAGGATGCTGATGGCTGACCCACACAGTGCCTATGGTTGTAATGCTGCCCAATAAAAATCTGTGGCTTTGTGTAACAAAAAAAGAAAAGCTTGATCCACCTGCCAGATTTTTGAAATTTTTTGGGCAATTTAGAGCAATTTGTAGGCGTTTTACCACAGCATTCTTTAACCACTTCACCCCCCTGGACCATATTGCTGCTCAATGACCGGGCCCCTTTTCGCCATTCGGCACTGCGTCGCTTTAACAGACAATTGCGCGGTCGTGCTGTGTGGCTCCCAAACAAAATTGGCGTCCTTTTTTTCCACAAATAGAGCTTTCTTTTGGTGGTATTTGATTACCTCTGCGGTTTTTATTTTTTGCGCTATAAACAAAATAGAACGACAATTTTGAAAAAAAATAATATTTTTTCATTTTTGCTATAATAAATATCCCCAAAAATATATAAAATATATATATTTTTCCTCAGTTTAGGCCGATACGTATTCTTCTACATATTTTTTCGTAAAAAAAATCGCAATAAGCGTTTATTGATTGGTTTGCGCAAAAGTTATAGCGTTTACAAAATAGGGGATAGTTTTATGGCATTTTTATTAATATTTCTTTTTTTTTACTAGTAATGGTGGCGATCAGCGATTTTTATCGGTACTGCGACCTTATGGCGGACACTTCGGACACTGTTGGGACCATTGGCATTTTTATAGCGATTAGTACTATAAAAATGCATTGATTACTATAAAAATGCCACTGGCAGGGAAGGGGTTAACACTAGGGGACGAGGAAGGGGTTAAGTATGTTCCCTGTGTGTGTTCTAACTGAAGGGGGGTGGGACTGACTAGGGGAAAAGACTGATTGCTGTTAATACATTGTATGAACAGACAATCCGTCATTTCTCCCCCTGACAGGCCTGGAGCTGTGTGTTTACACACACAGCTCCCGGTTCTCGCTCTTTAACGAGCGATCGCAGGTGATCGCGCCCGCCAGGCACGCGCGTCGGCACCAGGGGCGAGCGGGCGCCGCCGGCCAGCGGTGCGCGTCCCTATTGGCTGAAATGCAAGATTATGTATAGCTATGTAAAACGTCGTATAACAGTGGCGGCTGTTTGGCAAGTAGTTAAGAACCTAACAGGTCTGCTCTGCGACCCTGCAGAAGTAATGGAGTAAAATTCCAAGCTATGTGTAGCACTACCCCCAAAGGAGCTGCTGAGTAATTTTGGGTGGCACGTTACCTCTTCTCGCTGTCAGGGTGAAGTGAGAGTCTGAAGAATTCCAATGTCCACACAATACACTTCTTTTTCTGGGATTTATTTGTAGAACTTAGTAGAAAAGAAGTTGGAGGGGTGGAAGGGTAAGTATGTTCAGGCGTATCGACACAAATAGGAAATACTCCTGCATCCAGCATACAGTTCTCGTCGCCACTCTAGCCAGAGTGGGTATTGCTCACCCGTATAGGTCCCTCTAACTTGCCTAGAAGCCGGGATGGCGCACGGACTAAAGTACGGTCTCTGCCACAGAGCTTCCTTTACAAGGAGACACTTTTGGTCCAGAATCCCCTGCCACAGGATTCAGCACCCGCATCTCTCCAGATTAACTTCAGTAGAACTTTAGACCCAACAGGCGCCACTGTCAAGCCTCTCAGCGCACAGTGCATCCTTCGATTAAGTTTCCAGGCCTTCTCCCAAGATACCAGCCTCTTGCATGCTACTCTCCAGGATAGGTCCTCCCCTGGCTTCCTTCATCAAGTGGCTTCCTCCCGCAGGACGGACAGCACAGGATCACCTCTGAAAAGGGCAGGCCCCAGTCTGACTACCGGCCTCCCAGGCAAAGCTGCAACCCCGGACCAACGTGGTCCTGGAGCCAAGATTCAGAAACACGCAACCCCAGGCCAGGCGAGCCATGAGGCGCGAACAACGGCCCCCATGCCAATGGCATCTTCTCCTTAAATACCCCTCCCCAGCATGCACAGCGGAGCGACCACTCCCACTGATTCGCTGCCGAGGGGGACACCCAATACACCTTGACCTTGCTGCTGCCACCCTTGGCCTGGGTTGGTAATGGCAGATAGGTGCTATGCTTGGGGGTCCCTCCAAATTATTTTACCAGGCCCATCAGGTCTGGTATGGATTTTAAGGAGAACCCCATGCCAAAATAAAAAAAATGGCATGGGGGTTCTCCCCAAAAATCCATACCAGACCCTTATCAGAGCATGCAACCTAGCAGGCCGCAGGACAAGAGGGGGGATGAGAGAGCGCCCCCCCTTCTAAACCGTATCAGGCCACATGCCCTTAACATGGGGAGGATGTTCCCATGTTGATGGAGATAAGGGCCTCATCCCCACAACCCTTGCCCGGTCTGCAGGAGGGGGTTTATCGGAATCTGAAAGCCACCTTTAACAAAGTGGACCCCCAGATGCCGGCCCCCCAATGTGAATTGGTAACGGGGTACATTGTACCTCTACCATTTCACCCAAAAAAGTGAGAAAAAGTAAAAAAAGACACACACACAAAGTTGGGACAAGTCCTTTAAAAAATAAATTTAAAAAATCCAGCGCCGTAATCCTTCTACGAGTCTGACCTGCCACTACCACCGATACTGCCTCCATAGGAGGCTCCCTGCTGAATGACGCACGACCTATCTGACAGCTGTTTTATAACCAAGCAACAGGGGTTTCCTGTGACGCATCAGAGAAGAGGGTCACCCGTGACACCACAGGAAAACCACCGGAAACCCCACGTAGTTTTAAATTACTTTTCTCCCTCTAGAAAATTCATTTTGTGCAGGGACTGTTATAAACACGGGAAACATGCACTACTTTACAGGCATACTATAGACACCCCCCCAGGTAGGAAATTTTAAGCAGTTTTTCACTTTTATTGTTTCACTTTAAGCATTATTAAAATCAATGCTCCCAAAAAAACTGCAGTTTTTAAAACAATTTTTGCATTGATACATGTCCCCTGGGGCAGGACCCGGGTCCCCAAACACTTTTTATGACAATAACTTGCATATTAACCTTTAAAATTAGCACTTTTGATTTCCCCCATAGACTTTTAAAGGGTGTTCCGCGACTTTTGAAATTGCCCCCAACACCACAAATTGTTCTCTATTCGGCGAACGGGCGAACAGACAATGTTTGGGTCAAACTCAAAACATAAAGCTCATTCCTAGTCATAAATAGGCCTGGTCCTTAAAACGTTTGTAATCTTAAATATATATATATATATATATATATATATATATATATATATATATATATATATATATATATATATATTGTAGCAGAGCATCCCAAAGAGAGCCTGGGAAAGTCCTGTTCGGGGTTTATACATCTCCCAGGCTCCTCTCATATACATTCAGGGATCTCTGATCTAGGATCCAGTTCAGGTGTTGGTCCTCTCTCCCAGGTCAATTTAAGCTCATCTGAGCAGACAGCCTTTGCTCTGCCTGGGAAACACAGATAGTGCTGATCTGTGAGAGCAAGAAGGTTGGTGGAAAACTGTTAGGCCGCGTACACACGACTAAATAAATCCGATCAAATCGGTCTGACAGACCAATTTGATCGGATATGTCTGCTGGGCTATTTTGGTTTGATCGTGTACACACGATCAAACCAAAATCCCCGCCAGCAGACAGCGCGGTGACATGGCTGTGACGTTGACGCCGCCATGTCACCGCACCAGGAAGTAAAAAACTTCCACGCATTCATCGAATGTGCGGGCAGATATGTCCGCTGGTTAGTGTACTAACCAGCAGACATGTCGGACGGACGGGTTCCCAGCAGACAGATTTTAAAGCATGCTTTAAAATTTGTCTGCTGGAAAAACCTGCCCGTCCGCTGGTACACACGATCGAATTTGTCTGCTGAAACGGTCCGTCGGACCGTTTCCAGCAGATAAATTTGATCGTGTGTACGCAGCCTTAAGGAGGTTGTGTGGAAGCTGACAAGCTGTAGGCTAGTTCAGCCTGGTAGTTAGAGCCTGTGTATATATCGTATCATTAGAGCCGAGACACGGCTAGGTTTTTGTTTAACTATTTTTGTTCTGTTTGTTTTTTCTGCACACTGTACAGCACCTGTAAATAGACTTTGTACATAGCACCAATAAACACTGCATTGTTTTTCACTCATCCTATGGACTTGGTATCTGTGCCTGCTCATCCCAGGGAGCTTTTGTACCTGCTACCTATCCCCCAGGTTACATATGGTGAAGGCTGCAACCAGCATGTAGTTAGTTACTATTTTAAAGGCCACTACCTAAAGTGACAACATGGAGGAAATCCTCAAACAAATGGTGTTATCCAACGCTGCACAACAGAAAACTAACACTGCACTGCAGCAAGCAGACGCTAGCACAGTGGTCATCTGCGAAAATTAAGAATATTGGAGACAAGCCCTCAGCCATCTATGTGGGTCACTTTCTTTCTAAGATGACTGCAGATGATGATCCAGAGGCCTTCCTACTATCATTTGAATGGACCGCTGAGAGGGAAGGTTGGCCTCAAACCCAGTGGGCAGGACTGATCGCCCCCTTACTTTCTAGAGCACCACTGGTGGTGGACATGGTGCATCCTCTTCAGCATGTGGCCATTGGACACGCTCGTCCTTCTTTTCGGGAGCTGGCCGTGTTGAGCCTCAACATGCAGACAAATTGGTAGTGTGGATGACCAAGCCGTCCTCATCCTCTCTCAGCCAGGCTGAGCTTACTTTGTCTGGCAAAGCAGCTGCTAAGGCATCCTCTTCCCTCTGCACAATGGCATCACACAATCCTTCCCTAGTCCCACCATGTCCTCCTGAGGAGTCCCCCAAACTGTTTCAACACAGTGTTGGGTACATGCTGCATGAAGATACGCAGCGTTTTGAAGGCTCCGATGATGGAAACTCAGCTTTGTGGTGAGTACAAACCCGAAAGGGTGTGTGATACACTGTGGAAGCTATCTGGATTGAAGAGCATCTTATAATTCTAAAGCACTATTGTGGACATTTGGATTTACTTCATTTATTTTATACTTTTTATCTTATACTTCTTATGAACTACAATATAAGGAAAGATTGGTCACACTGAATAGAGTGATAATTAGCGCTGCTATAGTGAACCACAGGACTGGAACAGACTTGTTAATTTACTATTTTTGTTTTACATATCATAGTGTCATGTTTATTTTCCTGTACTAAAGCAGAGTTCCACCCAGGAAAACAACATTTGCCCATTTTGTTTAAAAATAAACAAAGGTCTGGTGTGAAATTTAAGGGGAACTCCACCCCAAATTTAAAAAAAAAATGGCGTGGAGTCCCCCCTAAAATCCACACCAGACCCCTTATCCGAGTACGTTGACCTGGCCGGCCGCAGAAAAGAGGGGGGGACAGAGCGCGCGCCCCCCCCCTCTCCTGAACCGCACCAGGCCACATGCCCTCAACATTGGGAGGGTGTTTTGGGGTGCCCCCCAAAACACCTTGTCCCCATGTTGATGAGAACAAAGGTCTCTTCCCCACAACCCTTGCCCGGTGGTTGTGGGGGTCTGCGGGCAGGAGGCTTATCGAAATCTGGAAGACCCCTTTAACAAAGGGGCCCCCCAGATCCCGCCCCCCCCCCGTGTGAAATGGTAATGGGGTACATTGTACCTCTACCATTTCACCAAAAAAAAAATGTAAAGGGTTAAAAATGACAAGAGCCGGTTTTTGACAAGTCCTTTATTATCTTCTTTCTTCTTCTTTTCTTCTTTCCTTCGGGTTTCTTCCTCCATCTTCTTCTTCCTCTGCTTCTGTCTTGGGTCTTCTATTCCCCCCAAAACACCTTGTCCCCATGTTGATGAGGACAAGGGTCTCTTCCCCACAACCCTTGCCCGGTGGTTGTGGGGGTCTGCGGGCAGGAGGCTTATCTAAATCTGGAAGACCCCTTTAACAAAGGGGCCCCCCAGATCCCGGCCCCCCCCTGTGTGAAATGGTAATGGGGTACATTGTACCTCTACCATTTCACCAAAAAAAAAAAAAAGTGTCAAGGGTTAATAACGACAAGAGCCGGTTTTTGACAAGTCCTTTATTATCTTCTTTCTTCTTCTTTTCTTCTTTCCTTCGGGTTTCTTCCTCCATCTTTTTCTTCCTCTGCTTCTGTCTTGGGTCTTCTATTCCCGCATCTTGCCCGGAATGTTCTTCCATCTTCTTCTCCTTCCGCTGTCCTTCTCGTCCGCATCTTCTTCTTGTTCTTCTTCCCCGAAGCCGCCGCTTCCAATTGAAATCCCCGCTGTCTGCCGGACCACGCCCCCCTCTGACACCACGGGCAAGCTCTTAGGAAAGTCCCTGTGTGGTGCCTGTGCATCAGAGGGGGGCGTGGTCACATGTCAGAAAGCGGGCAATTCAATTGGAAGCGGCGACTCCGGCAAAGAAGAAGCCGCGCACAAGCTTCCAAGTGAATTGCCCGCCCTCTGACATGTGACCACGCCCCCCTCTGACGCACTTGCAGCACACTCCTAAGAGCTTGCCCGTGGCGTCAGAGGGGGGGCGTGGTCCGGCAGACAGCGGGGATTTCAATTGGAAGCGGCGGCTCCGGCAACGAAGAACAAGAAGAAGATGCGGACGAGAAGGACAGCGGAAGGAGAAGAAGATGGAAGAACATTCCGGGCAAGATGCGGCACTACAAGACCCAAGACAGAAGCAGAGGAAGAAGAAGATGGAGGAAGAAACCCGAAGGAAAGAAGAAGAAAGAAGATAATAAAGCACTTGTCAAAAACCGGCTCTTGTCGTTTTTAACCCTTGACACTTTTTTTTTTTGGTGAAATGGTAGAGGTACAGTGTACCCCATTACCATTTCACACAGGGGGGGCGGGATCTGGGGGGCCCCTTTGTTAAAGGGGTCTTCCAGATTTCGATAAGCCTCCTGCCCGCAGACCCCCACAACCACCGGGCAAGGGTTGTGGGGAAGAGACCCTTGTCCTCATCAACATGGGGACAAGGTGTTTTGGGGGGTACCCCAAAACACCCTCCCAATGTTGAGGGCATGTGGCCTGGTGCAGTTCAGGAGAGGGGGGGGCACGCTCTGTCCCCCCCTCTTTTCTGCGGCCGGCCAGTTCAACGTGCTCGGATAAGGGGTCTGGTGTGGATTTTAGGGGGGACTCCACGCCATTTTTTTTACATTTGGGGTGGAGTTCCCCTTAAAATTCACACCAGACCTGAAGGGTCTGGTTATGGATATTTGGGGGGAACTCCACGTCATTTTTTTTAAAAACTGACGGCAGGGTTCCCCTTAATATCCATACCAGACCTAAAGGGTCTGGCTATTGAATTTGGGGGGACCCCCACGCTTTTTTTTTGGTGTTTTTTATGAATGAATTCTCCTGCAATTGCCAGGAGCTGACAATTCATTATTGCCGCGAGTCAGTTTTAAACATCTTTTTTCCTTCAGAATGTCACTTTTCACATGCTGACATTACACCCAGGGCTGCCATCAGGGGGGTACAGGCAGTACACCTGTAAGGGGCCCGGGGGGCCGGAGGTGCCCAGATGCCTGGAGGCCCCCCAGCGCCCCAGATGGTAACCCCCCTCTTTTTTTTTTATATATATATATTTTTTAGTTTATTTTTTTATTATTTTTTATTAAAGGGCCAATTTTTGGAATTTAATTTTTTTTAGCAGTCCGGAGGTCCCCAGGGGCCCTGAGGCCCCCAGGGCCCCGGGTGGCAACCCCCCATATTTTTTGTTATTAAAGGGCCAATGTTTTTTTTGAGGTTTTTTTAGGGGTCTGGAGGTCCCCAGTGGCCCGGAGATCCCCAGGGCTCCAGATGACAAACCCCCCCCCCTTTTTAACAAAAAAAATAAAAAAAATAATATATTTTTATATTTTTTTTGTTATTTTTTTTAACATATATATATATATATATATATATATATATATATATATATATATATATATAATATTATTATGAAAGGGCCCAGAGGGCCCCAGATGACAACCTTTTTGCTTATAAAAATGCTATAAACATTTTATATTTTCCCCAGGTTGTTTTTTTTTCTTTAATTTATTTTTTAAAGTGTATTTTGTGCGTGAAGGCGAGAGAGGAGCTGGACTGCAGGAGTTGGGAGTAGGCAGACCCTCCCCCCAGAGGCAATCGCAATCCTTCTCCATGCCCCCGGTGGCAATGGTGGGTGTGAGGGGGGGCCTCCTACTCACCTCACCCTACCTGCTCCACTTGGGAGCCCGATGGGACAGAGGGACTCCCCCTATGAGGGAGTCTAGCCCACCCAGCCAGCCCTGTAGGTCCTTCGCCTCTCTTTATTTTAGGAGACATCATGGCCAAAGTGCGTGCGTGTTAAACCAATTTCGTGTGCGTGCAAGTGTGGTGTTTTTTTTTTGGGGGGGGGGGGCATACTAAGCACAGGCGTACCTTGCATAGCACACCCACCGGGAGCCGGGCTGAGACCACCAAACTCAATTCACATGTAGCCAAGACCGGGATCCGAACCCTTGGCTGCAGAGGTGAACGGCTTGTCAGCGCAGTGCCAATTACGTTGAGCCACCACAGCTCCCACCCCATGTTATTTTTGTTTAGATATTTTTTTAGTTATTTTTTATTAAAGGGCCCAGAGCTCCCAAGGCAACCCCCCTTTTTTTATATATATATATATATATATATATATATATATAGATATTTTTATTTATTTTTCATTAAAGGGCCCAGAGGTTTATTTTTATTAAAGGGCCAAGAGGTCCCCAGGGCCCCCGGATGGCTACCACCCTTTTTTTAATATATATTTTTCTATATTAATTTTTTTGTAAAGGAACCCCCCGCTTATTAAATTGCGGCAGCCCCCCCCCTTCTCAATTTCAGGTGGCAGCACCCCCTCCTGTTCTCTGCTCCAGGGGGCCCATGACTGAAGCTGTGTAAGGGGCCCCATAATTCCTGATGGCGGCCCTGATTCCCCCCCCCCCCTATGGTACGAAATTTCAAGGAATTTTTAACTTTTATTGTTGCACTTTAACCACTTCCATACCGCGCCTATTCTGGCACTTCTCTCCTTCATGTAACAATTATATTTTCTTCCTTGAAAATTACTCAGGACCCCCAAACATTATATATATTTTATTAACAAACACCCTAGGGAATAAAGTGGCGGCCATTTTTTCTTACAAATTTCCAACGCTATTTGCGCCAAAAATTTTCAAACGTTTTTTTTTTTTTTTGGCTTACAAAAAAAAACCTGTTTCATGAATGACAAAATAAGAAAGCAGTAAAGCTAGCCCAATTTTTAGGGATAAGGTGAAAGATGATGTTACACCGAGTAAATAGATACCTACCTTGTCACTCTTTCATATTGCGCACACTCATGGAATGGCGCTAAACTTCGTTATTAAAAATCTCCATAGGCGACGCTTGACTTTTTTTCTCAGGTTACCAGTTTTGAGTTACAGAGGAGGTCTAGTGCTAAAATTATTGCTCTCACTCTAATGCACGCTATGATACCTCACATGTGGGGTTTGAAGGGTGTTTACATATGTGGGTGGGACTTGCATGCGTGTTCGCTTCTGAGTGCGAGCTACTAGGGACAGGGGCATTTAAATTTAGATTTTTTTTTTTTTTTTTACTTAATATTTTTTTTTTGCACTTGTTTGTCCCTTTTTTTGTATTATTTTTCACTTTTCTTCCTATTACAAGGAATGTAAACATCCCTTGTAATAGGACTAGTGTGTGACAGGTCCTCTTTATAGAGAGAGGCGGGGTCAATTAGACCCCACATCTGTCCTCCAGGCTGGAAAGCATGGAATTGGAAAAAAAATCAAAAAAATCATCTCATGCTTTCAGCTGCGATCATGTTCGTTCAGCACAGTGGTGTAGTGTGTAGCATGTTCACCTAGCAGCAAAAGGGTTGCTGGTTCGAATCCCGCCCGTGACACTATCTGCCTGGAGTTTGCATGTTCTCCCTGTGCCTGTGTGGGTTTCCTCCCATAATCTAAAAACATGCTGTAAATTGGATCCTGTCTAAATAAGCCCTAATATGCAGTAGGATATTTAGGTTTTGTGCTGCCCTAGGCCTGACCAAATTTTGGCACCCCCTAATAGAAACATGACCCACCCTTCCTGTCAAGGCCACACTCTGTTTTTTTATGACCCACCCAGGAATTTTCAGGGGACACACACAAGTTCTGTGGGGGGGGGCGGGGGCACAGGAGTCCCTTTAATTTGCCTAGTTTTTCGATCACTTCCTGTTTGGCTATGGGGCAGGAAGTGAAGGCCAATCTCCCCAAACGGACAGGGATAATACAAAATAAACTGACAGAACTGACAGAGCTTCTATCCAAAATGAAAGAAAACAAAAAAATAAAAGTGATGATTATAGTTCCAGTTTAACCCCAAATTCCAGATCATTTTATTGAGAGGCTTAAGAAAATATAACCATTCCAATAGGCCAGGATCCAGCGTTGCTAATATGTATGAATGTGTGTTAGGGACCCCCACAAACACCACCCAATGTTAAATCAACAATTTTCTTGTTTGATTTGGGGATGCCTGCACCCCTGATAGGGTAAAGACACCTCACAAATGTTGTCACTTTCTACTTAATTCATTCACTTCCTGCCACATAGCCAAACAGGAAGTGAGGGAAACACCTGAGTAAGGTCTTGTTGGGGACATACAGATCAATCTAAATAGTTTCCCATTTTGGAAATTGCATTTTGCTGTGTACACCCCAAATTAGTATGGATCTTGGACTTTGGGGTCCATTTACTAAAGGCAAATCCACTTTGCACTACAAGTGGACAAGCAAGGAAGAAAAATAAAAACTTGGAGGGATTGGAAGTTAAAACCATCAGTGCTTCCCTGCTGATTTTCATTGCCTAAGCTTCTACTGCAGAGCGGCTTTGCCTTTACTAAACCCCAAAGTAACTAATCATTTGGGGTGTACACAGCAGTGCAATTTGCTTAATGGGGACACTAGTTAGATTGACCTGTGTCCCAAAGAAAAGACCATTGGTAGGGTTTTAACCTCACTTCCTGTTCAGCTGTGTGACAGCCAATTTTAAGAAAAGGGACACAAAGCCCAACCTAAAAACACTAGCAGGGGTTCTAACACTCAATTGGCTTCCCTCGAACAACCCACAATTAGAATAGGATTGTCTTGTGCTAGTTTCAAGCACAGTCTGTCCACCAATACACCACCCCCCCCCCCCTCCAAACAGGCCCTGTTTGCAGGTTTGCCTTCATCTTGCACATGTGCTTTAAAAAGTCAGTCTGGACATCAATTCTAGAAAACAATACTTTGTCCTTCCTTTTCTGGTGACTAAACATTTCATGCATACACACCAGGAAAGAGCTTAGAGACAAATCACACTTGATGGTTTAGGCCCAAAATATTTCAGCTGCAGCTGTTGAAATCCATAGCATGAAGAAAATATCACAAAACAAACTTCAAAATTTGAAAGTAATTTTATTGGTCCACAAAACAAGGAAAGCAAAACAAAATATTAAAAATAAACACACAAAAAAAATAAAAAACAAAAAATAGACCAACGTTTATTTCACACAGTCATTGGAAAATAAATCATGCTTTTGAAATAACAGGATAGACCCACAGGATTAAAACATTAGTCATTAACATCTTCAGAAACATTTTGCAAAATTATGCAGCAGACAAAACATAAAAAAAAAAAAACTTGCTCCAAAACATCTCTGTTTCGCTCCGCCATTACTTCCAGCCAGCAAATCTGCCCCCTCTGAGGGCAGCTGACACGTGCTCTATCCACGCTTTTTATAACATGTGTGCTAATGAACCAATTGGAAACACATGAAGAAATGTCAGCCTCTAGTTTGTGTGCACTTGTAACTGCTTACACCTGTTAAGGATGTCCTTAAATTACTAAGCCAAAAAACAAGCTTTCTGAGCATGCTCAGAAAGATGCATGTCATTTTCAGGCACAAACACCCAGCTTATTTTTCGAGCATGCCCAGTTCACTCGAAATGCATTACCAGAATCAAATCTGCAATGAGGGATGAAAGCATTAGAGGTTTTTTTTTTTTTTGTTCCCCCTGAACTGATGCTTTCCAACCTGAAGGGGAGGTCTTATAGAATTTTTATGTAACAAACATAAATAATAATAATTAAAACGCCCCTGTCCCTAGTAGCTCACAGTCAGAAGCGAACACGCAGCATTTTTTTTCTTCCGGTTACCAGTTTAGATTTACAGATGAGGTCTAGTGCTAAAAGTATTCCTCTCACTCTTACGCACGCTATGATACCTCACATGTGTGGTTTGAAGGATGTTTCCATATGTGGGCGGGCCTTAAATGTGTAAGTCCCGCCCACATATTTAACCCCCGTTCAAACCCCACATGTGAGGTATCATAGCGTACGTTAGAGCGAGAGCAATACTTTTAGCACTAGACCTCCTCTGTAAATCTAAACTGGTAACCTGAAAATAAATAAAAAAGTGTTGCCTATGGGTATTTTCAAGTACTGAAGTTTGGCGCCATTCCATGAGTGTGTGCAATATTAAAGCGTGACATGTTGGGTATCTATTTACATAATCTTTCACATTTTTGGCCATAAATTGGGCTAACTTTAGTGTTTTCTTAATTTGTAACCACTTGAGCCTCAGACCATATTACTGGTCACTGACGGGGCCAGTTTTTGCATTTCAACACTGCGTCATTTTAACTGACAATTGCGTGGTTGTGCGACGTGGCCCCCAAACAAAATTGGCGTCCTCTTTTTTCCCCAAACAAAATATATTTTTTTGTTTTTTTGGTGGTATTTGATGACCTCTGCGTTTTTTCTTATTTTTGCTTGAACCAAAAATATAGCGACAATTTTGTAAATAAAAAGACAACTTTTTTACTGTTTGCTATAATAAATCTCCCCCAAAATATATTCAAAAACTTTTTGCCCTCAGTTTAGGCCGATAAGTATTCTTCGACATATTTTTGGTTCCAAAAAATCGCAATAAGCGTTTGATTGGTTTGGGCAAAAGTTATAAGTAGGGGTTGGTCTTATGGGTTTTTTAGGAATATTTTTTTGTTTTACTAGTAATGGTGGCGATCATTGATTTTTCTGGCTACTGCGACATTGTGGCGGACACATTTTTGTGAGCTTTGGCATTTTTCTAGCAAACAATGCTATACAAATGCATTGCTTACTATAAAAATGTCACTGGCAGGGAAGGGGTTAACACTAGGGGCGAGGAAGGGGTTGATTATGTTACCTGGGTGTGTTCTAACTGTAAAGGGGGTGGGACTGACTAGGGGAAATTACAGATCGCTGTTCATACATTGTATGGACAGACGAGCAGGCATTCCCCCCCCCCCTGACAGGACCGGGATAAAGGGGAACTCCACACCAAATTTAAAAAAAAAAACGGCGTGGGGGTCCCCCTCCAGGTGCACAACAGGCTCTTAGATTTGATCTGGAACATAAGGGGTTAAACCCACGCCAAAAACGGTGTGGGGTTCCCCCTCAGATCCAGACCAAACCCTTCTCCCAGGCACGCAGTCTGGCCGGACAGGAATGGGAGTGGGGACGAGCGAGCGCCCCCCCCCCCTCCTGAGCCGTACCAGACCACATGCCCTCGACATGGGGCACTGCCCTCCCACCCCAAAGCACTCTTGTCCCCATGTCGATAGGGACAAGAGCCTCTTCCCGACAACCCTGGCCGTTGGTTGTCGGGGTATGCGGTCGGGGGGCTTATCAGAATCTGAAAGCCCCCTATAATAAGGGGGCCCCCAGATTCTGGCCCCCCACCCTATGTGAATGAGTATGGGGTACATCGTACACCTACCCATTCACCGGGTGGAAAAGTGTAAACACAAATAAACCGCACAGAATAAAATAATTTATTAGTCAGCTCTGGGGGTCTTCTGCCGGGACCCCCCACCACCAGCCCATTGGGCCCCGGGCTTCGCCGTTTTCTGCCGGGGGGGACGACGACACCCACCGATGCTCTCCGCCATGTTTGGCCAGGCCCCCACCCCAAATTAAGCTCTTTTACATCCGGGGGGGCGGCGGAAAATGGCGGAGAACAACGGGGGGCGAAACCCCTCCTCAGTCTTCGCCGCCGCCTTTTGCGGGGGGCTCCTGCCTCCCGCGGGCTGATGGCTGTCTTCCGCCGGGGGGGTACACCTACCCCCCCCCCCGGTCTTTGCCTCCGCCTTCCGCCGGGGGGAGAGACACCCACCGATGCTCTCCGCCATGTTCGGCCAGGCCCCCAACCCAAATTAAGCTCTTTCACATCCGGAGGGGGCCGGCGGAAAATGGCGGAGAACAACGGGGGCGTCGCCACTCCTCGGTCTTCTAGCCGTTTTCTGCCGGGGGGGGGAAACACCCACCGATGCTCTCCGCCATGTTCGGCCGGGCCCCCACCCCAAAATTAAGCTCTTTCACATCCGGGGGGGGCGGAGAACAATGGGGGTGTCGCCCCACCTCGGGGCTTCTCCGCTTCTGCCTGGCTTCTCCTGAGGCCAGGGCTTCTTTTGCTGTCTTCCGCCGGAGGGCGCCACTCTCCGGGCTTCGTCGGCTTCTGCCTGGCTCCTCCGCGGGGGCCAGGCCTTCTCGTCGCTGTGTCGCCGTCTTCTGCCGCCGCCCCCTTCGACGTTTTCTGCCGGGATGAGGGTCACACATCCCATCACGGACTTTGACGTGGCGGGCTTCTCGTCGCTGTGTCGCCGTCTTCCGCCGCCGCCCTCTTCACCACAAAGCTCCCGTGCTTGTGTGGGAGGGCAGCGGGCTTCAAAGTTTTCGGCCGGGGTGAGGGTCGCACATCCCACCCCGGACTTCTAGTCATTTTCGCCTTTCGCCGCGGGCTTCTCGTCGCTGTCTTCCGCCGCGGGGTGACACTCGCGGGCTTCTTCGGCGACCTCCGCTTCTGCCTGGCTCCGCCGCTGGGGCCAGGGCTTCTTCTTCCATTCGATGTTGACACGGCGAGGTCCGGCACTGAAATGCCGACAGAGCGGTGGGCACAGACTTATATTGGCATAGGGCGTGGGCGTGGTTATGCCACCATGTGACCTTAACCCATGTGACATCACATTCCCATCATGCCCCCCCCCGAGCGCCCCCCCCCCTCCTGAGCCGTACCAGACCACATGCCCCCCTCCCCCAAAGCGCACACTCCCCCATGTCAAGGGCATGTGGTCTGGTATGGCTCAGGAGGGGGGGGTTGCTCGCTCGTCCCCACCCCCATTCCTGTCCGGCCAGACTGCGTGCCTGGGATAAGGCTTGGTACGGATCTGGGGGGGAACCCCACGCCGTTTTTGGCGTGGGTTAACCCCTCACGTTCCGGACCAAAGCCGAAGAGCCTATTATACCCCTGGGGGAAACCCGCGCCGGTTTGAAATTTGGCGCGGAGTTCCCCTTCAGTGTCAGCGCAGCCGGAGAACAGCTCGGAGATTGCCGTGCGCCGTTTCACGCAGTGCAAATACTGCTACGCCGCTTGGTATTTACCAAGAATTTCTCGGCGTACTGACGCGGCGCACGGCATTCCCTGAAATCTCCCTCTGCGCATGCCCAGTATGCAAATGAACCTTCCGAGGTTCTGGCGTACTTTGCAAGCGCACGGGGATCGCTTCTCAAAAGTCACTTTAGCTTTCAATTCGGCCCGCCACACACGTTCAAACACATGTCACTACACTTCCCCTGCATCACCCCCCTCCCTCCCCTCATAAACTCCCGCCCGAATCCCCGATGTTTACATAACTAAATGCCGTACGTCAGCTCTGTACTGGCGTGCTGTGCGCCCTCTCCTGGGCGCATTAGGCAGTTTAGTAAATGAAGAAATACACTGCACTGGCAGTGTATCTCTTTTGTAAATGTCAAAAACGGTTTTACTCCTGCTTGTGCACTATGAGTCATGGCGCACAGGCTTGGTAAATCAGCCCCTGTGTGTGTTCTCAGAGAGCAGCCGCCCATTCACAAGCCAGCGTGAGACTCACGCAGGCGCAGTAGGAAATGGGCAGTGAAGCCGTACGGCTTCACTGCCTGTTTCCCATAGTGTGGATGGCGGCGCGGGACCTGGAGTGATCGTGGGACCGGCGTCGGGGGGGCCATCAGCGCGGGCAAGTAGGACAAGGTAAGTGTCCATATTTAAAGTCAGAAGCTACACTGTTAGTAGCTGCTGACTTTAAAAAAAAAATTGCGGCTGGAACACCCCTTAAATACTCATCATTGTCAATGTAAACACCACAAATCTAGATTTGTTCTTTTGGGCAGTATTGATATAATAATAAGCCACACATTGTTGAGTATGCAAAAATATTTATTGTTTGACATTTAAAATGTGTCATTATTTTTTATTTATTTTTTATCCAAAAATGCTTTTGTTTTTATTATTATTATCAAGAAATATATTTTTGGCTAGAAATATTTATCAACATCAATTTATTTTAACACATATATATATATAGTGCAGAAAATAAGTATTTGAACACCCTGCTAATTTGCAAGTTCTCCCACTTGGAAATCATGGAGGGGTCTGAAATTGTCATCGTAGGTGCATGTCCACTGTGAGAGACATAATCAAAAAAAAAAATTCCAGAAATCACAATGTATGATTTTTTTAACTATTTATTTGTATGATACAGCTGCAAAGAAGTATTTGAACACCTGAGAAAATTAATGTTAATATTTGGTACAGTAGCCTTTGTTTGCAATTACAGAGGTCAAACGTTTCTTGTAGTTTTTCACCAGGTTTGCACACACTGGAGGAGGGATTTTGGCCCACTCCTCCACACAGATCTTCTCTAGATCAGTCAGGTTTCTGGGCTGTCGCTGAGAAACACAGAGTTTGAGCTCCCTCCAAAGATTCTCTATTGAGTTTAGGTCTGGAGACTGGCTAGGCCACGCCAGAACCTTGATATGCTTCTTACAGAGCCACTCCTTGGTTATCCTGGCTGTGTGCTTCGGGTCATTGTCATATTGGAAGACCCAGCCTCGACCCATCTTCAAAGCTCTAACTGAGGGAAGGAGGTTGTTGCCCAAAATCTCGCAATACATGGCCCCGGTCATCCTCTCCTTAATACAGTGCAGTCGCCCTGTCCCATGTGCAGAAAAACACCCCCAAAGCATGATGCTACCACCCCCATGCTTCACAGTAGGGATGGTGTTCTTGGGATGGTACTCATCATTCTTCTTCCTCCAAACACGGTTAGTGGAATTATGACCAAAAAGTGCTATTTTGGTCTCAACTGACCACATGACTTTCTCCCATGACTCCTCTGGATCATCCAAATGGTCATTGGCAAACTTAAGACGGGCCTTGACATGTGCTGGTTTAAGCAGGGGAACCTTCCGTGCCATGCATGATTTCAAACCATGACGTCTTAGTGTATTACCAACAGTAACCTTGTAAACGGTGGTCCCAGCTCTTTTCAGGTCATTGACCAGCTCCTCCCGTGTAGTCCTGGGCTGATTTCTCACCTTTCTTAGGATCATTGAGACCCCACGAATTGAGATTTTGCATGGAGCCCCAGTCCGAGGGAGATTGACAGTCATGTTTAGCTTCTTCCATTTTCTAATGATTGCTCCAACAGTGGACCTTTTTTCACCAAGCTGCTTGGCAATTTCCCCGTAGCCCTTTCCAGCCTTGTGGAGGTGTACAATTTTGTCTCTAGTGTCTTTGGACAGCTCTTTGGTCTTGGCCATGTTAGTAGTTGGATTCTTACTGATTGTATGGGGTGGACAGGTGTCTTTATGCAGCTAATGACCTCAAACAGGTGCATCTAATTTAGGATAATAAATGGAGTGGAGGTGGACATTTTAAAGGCAGACTAACAGGTCTTTGAGGGTCAGAATTCTAGCTGATAGACAGGTGTTCAAATACTTCTTTGCAGCTGTATCATACAAATAAATAGTTTAAAAATCATAAATTGTGATTTCTGGAATTTTTTTTGGGGATTATGTCTCTCACAGTGGACATGCACATACGATGACAATTTCAGACCCCTCCATGATTTCCAAGTGGGAGAACTTGCAAAATAGCAGGGTGTTCAAATACTTATTTTCTGCACTGTATATATATATATAAATTCTAGAGATCTTTTTTTGTGTATTTTCTTTGAGAATACCAAAATTAAAATATATCTGGTTAAAACGCATGAACAATGACCAACTTTTTAGCATTTGTCATTGTTAATGCGTTTTAGCCAGAATACTAGAGATTCCACTTTAAATCAATTAAAACAAAACATACATAGAAAAAAAAAGTTTAAAAAAGTTTAAAAAACTTTAAAACATTTTTTTTTAAACCCTCACCAGAACATCCATTAAATCATTTAGTTTTCACTCCTCAATTTTTTGTTTTTTTTCTCATCTGCCCCAAACAGATGTGGATGTCCTCAATTTCAGCCATGCAGGACAACACCTCTCCAATTAACACCTGGGCGCTGTATGTGTCCAATCCACCAGCAACAGCACGAATACCTCCTGAAATTTGGAAACAAACCATGTATTACTATTATGCAGGCGTACATCTATTACCTGAAGCTGTGCTGTATGACACTGACCTGATGTAGTGGCAGTTTCCACTTCCTGCACATCTCGCGGGGGTGGGGCTTGGGTCTGTGTGGGGTTTCTCTGCTCCAGTCTTGAAGCTTGATTGCGCCCTTTGAGATTGTAAAAAAGGGATACATGAATCAAATAGATTAAAGGCCTGAAAGAGGAATATGAATCATTCTTTTTATAAAGTGTGGTACAATTGTCTGTTTTTACAATCCTAAGCTGAACATAGGATTGTATGCATTACCAAAGCTGCTACATTTCTCTATCTTTGGCCAAGTTTCCTACATGGAAAAACACCAAGTATCCACTGAATCACCTGTGTGACACCCTAACTAGGTTGTTCTTGTGGCCAACACTCAGTGCCAATCCTGACCTCCCTGGGGCCCTAAACAAAATGACATAGCACCACCTCCAGCGGCCACTTATTCTCAGCAGCCCAGGTTCAACTCCCAGGACTACTCACAACCCATCAGGTGTTTTGGGTGTAAACAGCTAGGGCACAAAAAGCTAGACTGTCCGTTGAATCCAGAAGGACCTCATCCCAGAGAGCCAACACACAGGAGACACTGTAGCCGTAAGAGTAGCGTGAGGCACTGTCTTCCGGCTACCCGTTGCCCGTGTTCACCTGGATTGGGGGGTTGGTTCGGGACACATGAATGTGGGGGTGATGAAGGATTTGCCAGCGGATGTACTACTGGGGAATGATTTGGCCCCCCTCGTTTCTGCTTCAGCCCCGATGTGCCCTGCTGAAGCCAACCCAGTGACTATCTGTGCCCAGACCCATGCTGCTGGAACCAACCCGCTTGCTGATGAGAACCGAGTAAGACTATCTTCCACGACATGTACAGGCATACCCCACTTTTAAGTACACAATAGGACCAGAGCATGTATGTAAAACAAAAATGTACTTAAAGTGAAACAATACCTTGTTTTACTTCTAGGGTGTAGTGGGGGGTCAGGGGCTGTAGTGGGGGTGTCAAGAGCTGTAGTTGAGGTCTCAGGAGCTGTAGTGGGGGTGTCAGGGGCACACTGGAACAGGGTGGGGTATGATCTCAGAGCTTTAGCTCCTTCTACTGTGGCTGCAAAATGTCTGTACAGTACTTGTAATGCACTTAACATACACACGCGGGTATGTCCTTACTCGCGAGTGTATGTAAAGTGAGTGTACTTAAAGCAGGGTATGCCTGTACCTTAGATTAGACACAATGGGGCTGATTTACTATTGCCACTGCGCTGCGCTGGTACATGCCTTAATTAGTGCGCTGGATGAAGCCTTAATTAGGCGCATGAACCGGCCGCAGCAGCAGCGCAATGCAATTGATAAGTAAAGCCACCGCCGAACTCCCTGTTAAAGTCTATGGGGGGAAATCTTAATTGTTAATTTTAAAGGCTAATCTGCAAGTTTTGTCCTAAAAAGTGTTTGGGGACCTCAGTCCTGCCCCAGGGGACATGAACCAATGTTTTTTTTTGTTTTTTTTTAAACGGCCGTTTTTTCGGGAGCAGTGATTTTAATAATGCTAAAAGTGCAACAATAAAAGTGTAATATTTCTTTAAATTTCGTACTATGGGGGGGTGTAATGTCAGCATGTGAAAAAGCGCAAATTTCCCATGGTTAGAAATGTCTCTGCACAAAATGACATTCTGAAAAGAAAAAAAGCCGTTTAAAACAGACTTGGGTCCCCCCAAATTCAATAACCAGACCCTGCAGGTCTGGTATGGGTATTAAGGGGAACCCCGCCGTCAATTTAAAAAAAAAATTACGTGGGGTTCCCCCCAAATATCCATAACCAGACCCTTCAGGTCTGGTGTGGAATTTAAAGGGAACTCCACCCCAAATTTAAAGAAAAAATGGCGTGAAGTTCCCCCTAAAATCCACACCAGACCCCTTATCCGAGCACGTTGACCTGGCCGGCCGCAGAAAAGAGGGGGGGACAGGGCGCGGCCCCCCTCTCCTGAACCGCACCAGGCCACATGCCCTCAACATTGGGAGGGTGTTTTGGTGTGCCCCCCAAAGCACCTTGTCCCCATGTTGATGAGGACAAGGGTCTCTTCCCCACAACCCTTGCCCGGTGGTTGTGAGGGTCTGCGGGCAGGAGGCTTATCGAAATCTGGAAGACCCCTTTAACAAAGGGGCCCCCCAGATCCCGCACCCCCATGTGTGAAATGGTAATGGGGTACATTGTACCCCCACCATTTCACGAAAAAAAAAAGTGTCAAGGGTTAAAAACGACAAGAGCCGGTTTTTGACAAGTCCTTTATTAGCTTCTTTCTTCTTCTTTTCTTCTTTTCTTTCGGGTTTCTTCCTCCATCTTCTTCTTCTTCTTCCTCTGCTTCTTTCTTGGGTCTTCTATTCCCGCATCTTGACCGGCGTGTTCTTCCATCTTCTCCTTCCGCTGTCCTTCTCGTCCGCATCTTCTTCTGGTTCTTCTTCGCCGGAGGCGCCGATTCCAATTGAAATCCCCGCTGTCTGCCGGACCCCGCCCCCCTCTGACGCCACGGCAAGCTCTTAGGAAAGTCCCCGTGTGGTGCCTGTGCGTCAGAGGGGGGCGTGGTCACATGTCAGAGGGCGGGCAATTCAATTGGAAGCTTGTGCGCGGCTTCTTCTTTGCCGGGGTCGCCGCTTCCAATTGAATTGCCCGCTTTCTGACATGTGACCACGCCCCCCTCTGACGCACAGGCACCACACAGGGACTTTCCTAAGAGCTTGCCCGTGGCGTCAGAGGGGGGCGTGGTCCGGCATACAGCGGGGATTTCAATTGGAAGCGGCGCCTCCGGCGAAGAACCAGAAGAAGAAGATGCGGACGAGAAGGACAGCGGAAGGAGAAGAAGATGGAAGAACACGCCGGTCAAGATGCGGCACTACAAGACCCAAGAAAGAAGCAGAGGAAGAAGAAGAAGATGGAGGAAGAAACCCGAAGGAAAGAAGAAAAGAAGAAGAATGAAGATAATAAAGGACTTGTCAAAAACCAGCTCTTGTCGTTTTTAACCCTTTACATTTTTTTTTTCGTGAAATGGTAGGGGTACAATGTACCCCATTACTATTTTACACAGGTGGGGCCGGGATCTGGGGGGCTCCTTTGTTAAAGGGGTCTTCCAGATTTCGATAAGCCTCCTGCCCGCAGACCCCCACAACCACCGGGCAAGGGTTGTGGGGAAGAGACCCTTGTCCTCATCAACATGGGGACAAGGTGTTTTGGGGGGCACCCCAAAGCACCCTCCCAATGTTGAGGGCATGTGGCCTGGTGCGGTTCAGGAGAGGGGGGGCGCACTCTGTCCCCCCCTCTTTTCTGCGGCTGGCCAGGTCAACGTGCTCGGATAAGGGGTCTGGTGTGGATTTTGGGGGGGACTCCACGCCATTTTTTTTTTAAATTTGGGGTGGAGTTCCCCTTAAATTCCACACCAGACCTGAAGGGTCTGGTTATGGATATTTGGGGGGAACCCCACGTCATTTTTTTAAGAAAATTGACGGCGGGGTTCCCCTTAATATCCATACCAGACATAAAGGGTCTGGTTATTGAATTTGGGGGGACCCCCACGCTTTTTTTAATTTGTTTTATGAATTAATCTCTCACAATTGCCGGGAGCCGACAATTTATTATTGCCGCGAGTCAGTATTAAACAACTTTTTTTCTTCAGAATGTCACTTTGTGCAGAGACATTTCTAACCACAGGAAAAGTGCGCTTTTTCACATGCTGACATTCCCCGCCCCCCCCCCCCATGGTACGAAATTTAAAAGAATGTTTCAAATGACGTGGGGTTCCCTCCAAATTCCATTACAGGCCCTTCAGGTCTTTAATGAATATTAAGGGGAACCCCGCCGTAATTTTTTGGAAAAAAATGACGTGGGGTCCCCCACAAATATCCATAAGCAGACCCTTCAGGTCTGGTGTGAATTTTAAGGGGAACACCACCCCAAATTTAATTTAAAAAATGGCGTAGAGTCCCCCCAAAATCCACACCAGACCCCTTATCCGAGCACGTTGACCTGGCCGGCCGCAGAAAAGAGAGGGGGACAGAGTGCGGCCCCCCCTCTCCTGAACCGCACCAGGCCACATGCCCTCAACATTGGGAGGGTGTTTTGGGGTGCCCCCCAAAACACCTTGTCCCCATGTTGATGAGGACAAGGGTCTCTTCCCCACAACCCTTGCCCAGTGGTTGTGGGGGTCTGCGGGCAGGAGGCTTATCGAAATCTGGAAGACCCCTTTAACAAAGGGGCCCCCCAGATCACGGCCCCACCTGTGTGAAATGGTAATGGGGTACATTGTACCCCTACCATTTCACCAAAAAAAAAGTGTCAAGTGTAAAAAGAGACAAGAGTCGGTTTTTGACAAGTCCTTTATTAGCTTCTTTCTTCTTCTTTTCTTCTTTCCTTCAGGTTTCTTCCTCCATCTTCTTCTTCCTCTGCTTCTGTCTTGGGTCTCCTATATACCCGCATCTTGACCGGCGTGTTCTTCCATCTTCTTCTTCTTCCGCTGTCCTTCTCATCCGCATCTTCTTCTTCTGGTTCTTCTTCGCCGGAGGCGCCCCTTCCAATTGAAATCCCTGCTGTATGCCGGACCACGCCCCTCTATCGCCACGGGCAAGCTCTTAGGAAAGTCCCTGTGTGGTGCCTGTGCATCAGAGGGGGGCGTGGTCACATGTCAGAAAGCGGGCAATTCAATTGGAAGCGGCGACTCCGGCAAAGAAGAAGCCGCGCATAAGCTTCCAATTGAATTGCCCGCCCTCTAACATGTGATCACGCCCCCCTCTGGCGCACATGCAGCACACGGGGACTTTCCTAAGAGCTTGCCCGTGGCGTCAGAGGGGGGCGGGGTCCGGCAGACAGCAGGGATTTCAATTGGAAGCGGCGCCTCCGGCGAAGAAGAACCAGAAGAAGATGCGGACGAGAAGGACAGCGGAAGGAGAAGATGGAAGAACACGCCGGTCAAGATGCGGGAATAGAAGACCCAAGACAGAAGCAGAGGAAGAAGAAGATGGAGGAAGAAACCCGAAGGAAAGAAGAAAAGAAGAACAAAGAAGCTAATAAAGGACATTTTTTTTTGGATGAAATGGTAGGGGTACAATGTACCCCATTACCATTTCACACAGGGGGGGGCGTGATCTGGGGGGCCCCTTTGTTAAAGGGGTCTTCCAGATTTCGATAAGCCTCCTGCCCGCAGACCCCCACAACCACCGGGCAAGGGTTGTGGGGAAGAGACCCTTGTCCCCATCAACATGGGGACAAGGTGTTTTGGGGGGCACCCCAAAACACCCTCCCAATGTTGAGGGCATGTGGCCTGGTGCGGTTCAGGAGAGAAGGGGGCCGCGCTCTGTCCCCCCCCTCTTTTCTGCGGCCGGCCAGGTCAACGTGCTCGGATAAGGGGTCTGGTGTGGATTTTAGGGGGGACTCCACGCCATTTTTTTTCAATTTGGGGTGGAGTTCCCCTTAAATTCCACACCAGACCTGAAGGGTCTGGTTATGGATATTTGGGGGGAACCCCACGTCATTTTTTTTTAAATCGACGGCGGGGTTCCCCTTATTATCCATACCAGACCTAAAGGGTTTGGTTATTGAATTTGGGGGGACCCCTACACTTTTTTTTTTGGTGTTTTTTATGAATGAATTCTCCTGCAATTGCCGGGAGCCGACAATTCATTATTGCCGCAAGTCAGTTTTAAACGGCTTTTTTCCTTCAGAATGTCACTTTTCACATGCTGACATTACACCCAGGGCCGCCATCAGGGGGGTACATGCAGTACACCTGTAAGGGGCCCGGGGTCCGGAGGTGCCCAGGGGCCCAGAGGCCCCCAGGGCCCGGGGGGGGGGCATCCCCCCATATTTTTTTTTAATTAAAGGGACAATGTTTTTTTTGGGGGGTCTGGAGGTCCCCAGTGGCCCAGAGATCCCCAGGGCTCCAGATGACAACCCCCCCCCTTTTTTAAAAAAATATTTAAAAAAATTATATATTTTTATATTTTTTTTTAGTTATTTTTTTAACATATATATATATATATATATATTTATATATAATATAATTATTATTAAAGGGCCCAGAGGGCCCCAGATGACAACCTTTTTGCTTATAAAAATGTTTTAAACGTTTTATATTTTCTTTATTTTTTTTGAGATATAGATATATTTTTAGTCCCCAGGTTTTTTTTTTTTTTTTATATTTTTTTTTCTTTTTTTTAAAGTGTATTTTGTGCGTGAAGTCAAGAGAGAGGAGTTGGACTGCAGGAGTTGGGAGTAGGCAGACCCTCCCCCCGGAGGCAATCGCCATCCTTCTCCATGCCCCCGGTGGCAATGGTGGGTGTGAGGGGGGGCCTCCCACTCACCCCGCCCTACCTGCTCCACTTGGGAGCCCAGACTGGGGCCCAACGGGGCAGAGGGACTCCCCCTATGAGGGAGTGAGGGGGTCTAGCCCACCCAGCCAGCCCCGTAGGTCCTTCGCCTCTCTTTATTTTAGGAGACCTCATGGCCAAAGTGCGTGTGTGTTAAACCAATTTCGTGTGCGTGCAAGTGTGGTGGTTTTTTTTGGGGGGATGGGCATACTAAGCACAGGCGTACCTTGCATAGCACACCCACCGGGAGCCGGTCTGAGACCACCAAACTCAATTCACATGTAGCAGAGACCGGAATCCAAACCCTTAGCTGCAGAGGTGAACGGCTTGTCAGCGCAGTGCCAATCACGTTGAGCCACCACAGCTCCCACCCCATGTTAGTTTTGTTTAGATATTTTTTTAATTATTTTTTATTAAAGGGTCCAGAGCTCCCCAGGCAACCCCCTTGTTTTTTTTTATTTTTATATATATATATTTTTTTTTTTAGTTCTTTTTCATTAAAGGGCCCAGAGGTTTATTTTTATTAAAGGGCCCAGAGGTCCCCAGGGCCCCCGGATGGCTACCACCCTTTTTTTAATATATATTTTTCTATATTTATTTTTTTGTAAAGGAACCCCCCGCTTATCAAATTGCGGCAGCCCCCCCTTCTCAATTTCAGGCGGCACCACCCCCCCCCCCTGTTCTCTGCTCCAGGGGGCCCATGCCTGAAGCTGTGTAAGGGGCCCCATAATTCCTGATGGCGGCCCTGATTCCCCCCCCCCATGGTACGAAATTTAAAGGAATTTTTCACTTTTATTGTTGCACTTTAACCACTTCCATACCACGCCTATTCTGGCACTTCTCTCTTTCATGTAACAATTATATTTTCTTCCTTGAAAATTACTCAGGACCCCCAAACATTATATATATTTTATTAACAAACACCCTAGGGAATAAAGTGGCGGGCATTTTTTCTTAGAAATTTCCAACGGTATTTGCGCCAAAAATTTTCTAACGCTTTTTTTTGTTTGGCTTAAAAAAAATACGTGTTTCATTAATGAAAAAATAACAAAGCAGTAAAGCTAGCCCAATTTTTAGGGATAACGTGAAAGATGATGTTACACAGAGTAAATAGATACCTAACTTGTCACGCTTTCATATTGCGCACACTCATGGAATGGCGCTAAATTTCGTTATTAAAAATCTCCATAGGCGACGCTTGACTTTTTTTTTAAGGTTACCAGTTTTGAGTTACAGAGGAGGTCTAGTGCTAAAATTATTGCTCTCACTCTAACGCACGCTATGATACCTCACATGTGGGGTTTGAAGGGTGTTTACATATGTGGGTGGGACTTGCATGCGTGTTCGCTTCTGAGTGCGAGCTACTAGGGACAGGGCCATTTAAATTTATATATTTTTTTTTTTTTGGTTTTTTTAACTTAATATTTTTCTTTTTGCACTTGTGTTTGTCTCTTTTTTTGTATTATTTTTCACTTTTCTTCCTATTACAAAGAATGTAAACATCCCTTGTAATAGGACTAGTGTGTGACAGGTCCTCTTTATGGAGAGAGGTAGGGTCAATAAGACCCCACATCTGTCCTCCAGGCTGGAAAGCATGGAATTGGAAAAAAAAAAACACTGATCTCATGCTTTCAGCTGCGATCATGTTCGTTCAGCAGAGTGGTGTAGTGTATAGCACGTTCATCTAGCAGCAAAAGGGTTGCTGGTTCGAATCCCGCCCGTGACACCATCTGCCTGGAGTTTGCATGTTCTCCCTGTGCCTGTGTGGGTTTCCTCCCACAATCTAAAAACATGCTGTAAATTGGATCCTGTCTAAATAAGCCCTAATATGCAGTAGGATATTTAGGTTTTGTGCTGCCCTAGGCCTGACCAAATTTCTGCACCCCCTATAGAAAAATGCCCCACCCTTCCTGTCAAGGCCACACCCTGTTTTTTTATGACCCGCCCAGGAATTTTCAGGGGACACACACAAGTTCTGTGGGGGGGGGGGCACAGGAGTCCCTTAATTTGCCTAGTTTTTCTATCACTTCCTGTTTGGCTATGGGGCAGGAAGTGAAGGCCAATCTCCCCAAACGGACAGGGATAATACAAAATAAACTGACAGGGCTTTTAACCCTCCCCCCCCAACTCTATCCAAAATGAAAGAAAACAAAAAAAAAGAAGTGTTGATTATAGTTCCAGTTTAACCACAAATTTCACATAATTTTATTGAGAGGCTTAAGAAAATATAACCATGCCAATAGGCCAGGATCCAGCGTTGCTAATATGTATGAATGTGTGTTAGGAACCCCCACAAACACCACCCAATGTTAAATCAACAATTTTCTTGTTTGATTTGGGGATGCCTGCACCCCTGATAGGGTAAAGACACCTCACAAATGTTGTCACTTTCTACTTAATTCATTGACTTCCTGCCAAATAGCCAAACAGGAAGTGAGGGAAAAACCTGAGTAATGTTTTGTTGGGGACACACAGATCAATCTAAATAGTTTCCCATTTTGGAAATTTCATTTTGCTGTGTACACCCCAAATTAGTATGGATCTTGGACTTTGGGGTCCATTTACTAAAGGCAAAACCACTTTGTACTACGAGTGGACAAGCAAGGAAGAAAAATAAAAACTTGGAGGGATTGGAAGTTAAAACCATCAGTGCTTCCCTTCTGATTTGTAGTGACTACGCTTCTACTGCAGAGCGGCTTTGCCTTTACTAAACCCCAAAGTAACTAATCATTTGGGGTGTACACAGCAGTGCAATTTGCTTAATAGGGGCACTAGTTAGATTGACCTGTGTCCCGAAGAAAAGACCATTGGTAGGGTTTTAACCTCACTTCCTGTTCAGCTGTGTGACAGGAAGTGAAGCCAATTTTAGGAAAAGGGACACAAAGCCCAACCTAAAAACATTAGCAGGGGTTCTAACACTCACTTGGCTTCCCTCAAACAACCCACATTTAGAATAGGATTGTCTTGTGCTAGTTTCAAGCACAGCGCTGTAAATCAGCACTTCAAGCCTGTCCACCAAAGGAAGAGGTTGTGTCTTTGAAGCAGCTCCTGTGAAGAACCAGACCCTGGAGGAGAGGGGAGGCTATGGCCTCATCAAGCCCAGGCCAGGGGCTTGTTTCTGGGCAAGGGGAGTTCACCTCCCGCCCGGTACCTCCGAGGACCGTGGATCTCCCAAGTTTTGGGGATTTAAATAAAGAAGAAAAGCAATTTTTGTCGGTTCAGTCCAAGCTGGCAGATTGGACTTTTCCCCAGCAAGGGGAGGATGATCAGCGAATGCTGAGAAGACGCAGCAAAACCAAAGGTTTGATTCAGAAGGCGGCACAAGCTCTCCATTCCAGGATTACAGTGCTGGCCAGTTTAAGGAACAGAAGAGATCGGGCTAGTAGCTCAAAAAGATTTGAATTCAAGGAAGCAATAGACCTGTTGAAAGAGCAGAATGGCCAGTTATGGGATCTTGTTATGTGTCTCTGTTCCAGAGGGACTGCAGAGAAGGCTTTCCTCCTTCCAATCAGGAGGGAGCTCCAACGTGCCTCTGAGGAGAGCAAGCAGGCAGCAAGGAGAGGCAAGTCAGCATTAGTAGCTGAGGGGGCTGGGGGTTCTCTGTTAGTGGAACCTCAGACCTCAGGGACTATCTCGGAGAGTACCGCTGAGGGCGCCCAGGCACCTGCCGGACCCCAACCTGTGAAGAAAGGGGGTACAACATCAAGTGGGAGGTTGTCCCACGAAGCAGGAGGTATTTGCGTGAGTGAGAGAGGTCTAAACCCCGTGGTGAGTCTTCCTCGTCTTCCGCCTGGTCTTTTGGTCACCGTGAAGTGTGTGTCTGGTTCCCAGCAAGATCAGGGTGATAAGCCTGCTCCTGGAAGCGGGGGTGCTTTGGCCTCTGTGAACCCAGCAAGTAGCCTACAGCAGGGTCAGCCGGCCGTTGTGGTGGCGACCGCTGGGGGTTTACAGGGTGAGGGGCAGGCATCTACCGCGGATCCAGTTGAGATGGACTGTATGACATCTAGTATGGAAGAAGCTATGGCTAGGATAGCAATGGCTGCCGAGGGAGAGGGCACGCCACGCCATGTGGAGCCTCCTGCTTCTGGACGACCAATCAGCATTGACTTGGAGGGCATTTCCACTGTGCGGGAATCTCCCATGATTGGGACGGAGCCGCGACCGGAAGTGACGTCAGCACGTGACCCGGAACCGGAAGTGACATCAGCACGTGACCCGGAACCGGAAGTGACGTCATCGGGTGAACCGGAAGTGGCTGTGGTGACACCTGGAGCTCCATTTCCCGGCCAGGTCCGGTCCTCAGCTTTGGAACAGAATACCCAGGGACTTGTGAGTACTTCCCTATCTGCGGGTCTCCCTTCTGAACAGGCTCCAGTTTGGGGGGATCACCCTGCGGGACATTTAGATGATGAATGTTTGTCAATGGATTTTATTAGAAAGTTAGAAGGTTCCCAGTCTGCAGCTGTGACAGAAGTCCATGTAGGTTCCTATGGAGCCTGTGAAGAGATGGGGGACTCTGGTTTTAATATGGATGATACTCAATTGGCTCAGGTACAGGAAGTTGTGTTGGGGTCGGGCCCCCTTTCGGGTCCTTCAGTAGTGAGGGGGAGGGCAGCGAGTCATGAGGAGACTGCCCAGGTTGCGTCAATGGAGGTCCTGAGGGGGGTTGGTCCATTTGATGCACCCCAACCTGCGGGAGTTATCACAACCTCTCAGGAAGAGAGCTTGCTCAATGCTTTGAGGGAGGGCAGGTCTTATGCCCAAGTGGCTGGGTTAAGTGCTCCCTTGGATCATATTTACAGCAAGTTCGGTGCCCGCAATTTCAGGGTTCCCCCTGCGCAAGAGCAGCGGGGTGAGGGGGCATGGTCCAGGGGAGGTGGTGGTACAGAACGCAGGAGGAGGAATGTGGTGCAACTAAAGTTTATTGGTGAAGGTCAGTGCCCGTCCCGAGGAGAGGTCATCGATATGGTCCTCTCTCTGGGTGTAAGGGCGTCTGACCTCTTTGCGGTTATCCATCCGGGAGGTTCAGTAGAGTTTGATTTTAGTTTTATGTCAGTCATCATTATGGAAATGTTTTTGTTGAATTATGAACTAGTTAAAAGACAGGACCCATGGTCCAAGTTCTGTTTGACCCCCCTGTCTAGGCAGGAGGAGGTCAAAAATGTAACCATCCTGGTACGCAATGAATCTCTTCCTCCGGAAGACATTGCGACCTGGTTGACCCGTCATGGCCAGCTCCAGTGCCCCCTTTGGAAGAAGGTGGATGAAAGGGGGATCTGGACAGGGGCCTGGGGGGTTAAGATTAAGTTGAAGAGGCAGGGAAATAGCATGGCTCATATCCCTGGGAGTGCTTTCATTGGGAGAGACAGAATTTTGTTTTTTTATCCTGGACAGCCTAAAAGGTGTTTTAAGTGTGGGTCCCCCACTCACTTGAGCGCTGAATGCACTGTTGTGAAGTGCACGCGCTGTGGTGGGAGGGGTCACCTGGCGGACGGGTGTGCCCATATTAGATGTAATCTTTGTAACGAGTTAGGTCACCCTTTCAGTCGATGTCCGCAGGCTTATAGGGGTAATGTGCAAGAGGAATCTGGGGTGTCGGAGGGTTTCACCTCGGACACTGATTCTGAGATGGAGGGGGGTGGGGGGGGGCAGGCCGCGGGTGCTTCTAGATCTGGTGGTCGGGCTGCCCCTATGCCCCAGAGGCAAGGTTCTGTCAGGAGGAGGGCGGGGGTTGGTGCAGCTGCCCCTGATCCTCCAGGTCAGAGTGGAGTGGACATTGATTCTGAGGTAGAGGGGGTGAGGAGCCTCAAAGGCAGGGTCTCATCAGGAGGAGGGCGGGGGTTAGTGCAGTAGCCCCTGACCCTCTGGGTCAGAGTGGAGTGTCAGGAGGTGGTGGGGTTTTCCTTGGGGGGCCTCCTGAGTTTTTGCTGGACTCCTCTGCCTTAGACACCGATTCTGAAGTAGAGGGGAGTGAGGAGGGTTTGGTGGTTCCCCCTGGGGGGGGGGGTGTTGGGGCCAGTCTGTGCTATACTTCCCCCCCCTTCCCTTTCTCTTCCTGTTGCCCCCTCCTCTCATTCTTGTTCTGTTCCCCTCCCGCTTTCTTCCCGTTTTGCCCCGCTCTCCCCCCCCCGGGTGGATTCTCATGCGTTGGGTGGTGCAGTAACCCAGGAGGATATGGAGGTGGCCCTTGGGTCACAGAAAAGACCTCAGGCCGGGTCAAGTGAAGAGCCCTCAGAGGGTATGAGTGGGGTGGGCCCAGCAGCCGGTGATACTGGGTGGGTAGTGCTTAGGAAGAATAAGAAGAAAAAGAAAAAAAGTAAAAAAGGTGTTAATGAGTGATGCGGGAGTGGGTTCTGTGCCCTGTTCTAAGCAGGATGAGGGTGCGGGTGCCGCAGAGTAATTTGCTATTTTATTAGTCGGTTATTATAGCGGGATTTTGTTCGATGTTTATGATGTATAGATATGTGGTCTGTTGATGGATTTGGCTAGCTATGACCTGGTGCAGTGGCCAGCTGGGGCAGAGGCTGTAGGTTTCTGCAGTTGATGCCAATAGGCTTGCGCAGGTAGTTGGCTAATCCGCGTAAAATATGCCATATATAGTATTTTGTTATTCTTTCTTTTGTTTCTTATGGACCTTAATTATGGGTATGCACCAATAGTGACCCAAAGTGCAATGAGCCGGATAATGGAGGGTGATAAAAGTTTGCCCAACCTGATAGAGGTTAGCACTGGTGAATTGGTTGCGTGTTATTAGTCTGGGTTTTCAAGGTTTGTAAATTCAATGTTGGTTTTATAGGAGTGTTATAGTTGTTTAAATTATTATCTTGTATATGTAAATGTTTGTAAGCAGTGTGAGATTTTCTTGATGTTTCCCCGTTATTTGTAAATTTGGTACCTAATGTCGTGTCTGAATAAACAAAAAATTTCCACCAATACACCACCGCCCCCCCCCCCCCCCAAACAGGCCCTGTTTGCAGGTTTTCCTTAATCTAGCACATGTGCTTTAAAAAGTCAGTCTGGACATCAATTCTAGGAAACAATACTTACCGCTTTGCACTTCCTTTTCTGGTGACTAAACATGGCAAACATTTCATGCATTCACACCAGGAAAGAGCTTAGAGACAAATCACACTTGATGTTTTAGGCCCAAACTATTTCAGCTGCAGCTGTTAAAATCCGTAGCAGGATTTGAAAGTAATTTTATTGGTCCACAAAACAAGGAAAGAAAGACAAAATATTAAAAAAAAAAAAAACACAAACAAAAAAAATAAATAAAAAAAAAATAGACCTAGGTTTAGTTCACACAGTAATTGGAATATGGTTCATGCTTTTGAAATAACAGGATAGACCATGGGTCTTCAAACAACGGCCCTCCAGTTGTTCAGGAACTACAATTCCCATCATGCCTAGTCATGTCTGTGAATGTCAGTGTGTTACAATGCCTCATGGGATGTGTAGTTCTAGAACAGCTGGAGGGCCGTAGTTTGAGGATCCCTGGGATAGACCCACAGGATTAAAACATTAGTCATTAACGTCTTGAGAAACATTTCGCAAAATTATGCAGCAGACAAAACATCAAAGTGACCATCATTATATCATCATATATATATATACCATCATTATATCAAAAAAAAAAAACTCGCTCCAAAACATCTCTGTTTCGCCCCGCCATTCCTTCCAGCCAGCCAGAAAGTCTGCCCCCTCTCAGGGCAGCTGACATGTGCTCTATCCACGCTTTTTATAACGTGTGCTAATGAACCAATTGGAAACACATGAAGAAATGTCAGCCTCTAGTTTGTGTGCACTTGTAACTGCTTACACCTGTTAAAGATGTCCTTAAATTACTAAGCCAAAAAACAAGCTTTCTGACCATGCTCAGAAAGATGCAAGTCATTTTGTGGCACCAAAACCCTGCTTAATTTTCTAAGTCTCTGAGCATGCCCAGTTCACTCCACATGCATTAACAGAATCAAAGCTGCAATGGCGGATAAAAGCATGAGAGTTTTTTTTTTTCCCTGAACTGATGAACTGATGCTTCCTAACCTGAAGGGGAGGTCTTAATGAATTTTTACGTAACAAACATAAATAATAATAATTAAAATGCCCCTGTCCCTAGTAGCTCGCAGTCAGAAGCGAACACGCACCATTTTTTTTTCACGTTACCAGTTTAGATTTACAGATGAGGTCTAGTGCTAAAAGTATTCCTCTCGCTCTTACGCACGCTATGATACCTCACATGTGTGGTTTGAACGATGTTTCCATATGTGGGCGGGCCTTAAATGTGTAAGTCCCGCCCACATATGCAAACACCGTTCAAACCCCACATGTGAGGTATCATAGCGTACGTTAGAGCGAGAGCAATACTTTTAGCACTAGACCTCATCTGTAACTCTAAACTGGTAACCTGAAAAAAAATTGTGTTGCCTATGGGTATTTTCAAGTACTGAAGTTTGGCGCCATTCCATGAGTGTGTGCAATATTAAAGCGTGACATGTTAGGTATCTATTTACTCGGTGTAACATCATCTTTCACATTATGCCCATAAATTGGGCTAACTTTAGTGTTTTCTTAATTTGTAACCACTTGAGCCCCAGACCATATTACTGGTCACTGACCGGGCCAGTTTTTGCATTTCAACACTGCGTCATTTTAACTGACAATTGCGCGGTTGTGCGATGTGGCCCCCAAACAAAATTGGTGTCCTCTTTTTTCCCCCACAAAATTGTAATTTTTTTTGGTGGTATTTGATCACCTCTGCGTTTTTCTTATTTTTGCGCTAACCAAAAATATAGCGACAATATTGTAAATAAAAAGACAACTTTTTTACTGTTTGCTATAATAAATCTCCCCGAAAATATATATAAATAAACTTTTTTGCCCTCAGTTTAGGCCGATACGTATTCTTCGACATATTTTTGGTTCCAAAAAATCGCAATAAGCGTTTGATTGGTTTGGGCAAAAGTTATAAATAGGGGTTTGTTTTATGTTTTTTTTAGGAATATATTTTTGTTTTACTAGTAATGGTGGCGATCAGTGATTTTTATGGCTACTGCGACATTATGGCGGACACATTTTTGTGAGCTTTGGCATTTTTCTAGCGACCAATGGTATACAATTGCATTGCTTACTATAAAAATGTCACTGGCAGGGAAGGGGTTAACACTAGGGGCGGGGAAGGGGTTGATTATGTTACCTGGGTGTGTTCTACCTGTAAAGGGGGTGGGACTGACTAGGGGAAATGACAGATTGCTGTTCATACATTGTAGGAACAGACGAGCAGGCATTCCCCCCCCCCTGACAGGACCGGGATAAAGGGGAACTCCACACCAAATTTAAAAAAAAAAACGGCGTGGGGGTCCCCCTCCAGGTGCACAACAGGCTCTTAAATTTGGTCTGGAACATAAGGGGTTAAACCCACGCCAAAGAAACGGCGTGGGGTTCCCCCTCAGATCCAGACCAAACCCTTATCCCAGGCACGCAGTCTGGCCGGACCGGAATGGGGGTGGGGACGAGCGAGCGCCCCCCCCCCCCCTCCTGAGCCGTACCAGACCGCATGCCCTCGACATGGGGGAGTCCCCATGTCGATAGGGACAAGAGCCTCTTCCCGACAACCCTGGCCGTTGGTTGTCGGGGTATGTGGGCGGGGGGCTTATCAGAATCTGAGAGCCCCCTCTAATAAGGGGGCCCCCAAATTCTGGCCCCCCCACCCTATGTAAATGAGTATGGGGTACATTGTACCCCTACCCATTCACCGGGTGGAAAAGTGTAAAAATAAGACACCACACAGAATAAAATAATTTATTAGTCAGCTCCGGGGGTCTTCTGCCGGGGCCCCCCACCACCACCCCATTGGGCCCCGGGCTACGCCGTTTTCTGCCGGGGGGGCCACACCCACCGATGCTCTCCGCCATGTTCGGCCGGGCCCCCACCCCAAATTAAGCTCTTTTACATCCGGGGGGCCGGCCGAAAACGGCGGAGAACAACGGGGGGCGTCACTCCTCCTCCTCGGTCTTCTAGAGCTGTCTTCCGCGGGGGGCTCCTGCCTCCCGCTGGCTGATGGCTGTCTTCCGTCAGGGGGGTGCACCTACCCCCCCCCCCCGGGCTTCTAGCAGTTTTCTGCCAGGGGGGGGCCACACCCACCGATGCTCTCCGCCATGTTCAGGCGGGCCCCCACACCAAATGAAGCTCTTTTACATCCGGGGGGGGCGGCTGAAAATGGCAGAGAACAACGGGGGGCATCACTCCTCCTCGGTCTTCTAGAGCCGTCTTCTGCGGGGGGCTCCTGCCTCCCACGGGCTGATGGCTGTCTTCCGCCGGGGGGGGGGGGGAGACACCCACCGATGCTCTCCGCTATGTTTGGCCGGGCACCACCCCAAATTAAGCTCCTTTACATCCAGGGGGGCCGGCCGAAAAAGGCGGAGAACAACGGCGGCGTCGCTCCTCCTCGGTCTTCTAGAGCCGTCTTCTGCGGGGGGCTCCTGCCTCCCGCGGGCATATGGCTGTCTTCCGCCGGGGGGGGACAACACCCATCGATGCTCTCCGCCATGTTCGGCCGGGCCCCACCCCAAATTAAGCTCCTTTACATCCGGGGGGGGCGGGCAAAGAAGGTGGAGAACAACGGGGGGCGTCGCTCCTCCTCGGTCTTCTAGAGCCGTCTTTTGCCGGGGAGGGGCGACAACCCAGCCCGGTATTCGCTGCCGCCTTCGTCGGCTTCTGCCTGGCTCCTCCGCTGGGGCCAGGGCTTAGCTCCGCTGTCTTCCGCCGCGGGGTGACACTCGCGGCCTTCTCCGGTGCCCTCCGCTTCTGCCTGGCTCCTCCTGGGGCCAGGGCTTCTTTCGCTGTCTTCCGCCGGAGGGCGCCACTCTCCGGGTTTCTCGTCACTATCTTCCGCCACGGGGTGACACTTGCGGGCTTCTTCGGTGGCCTCCGCTTCTGCCTGGCTCTTCCGCTGGGGCCAGGGCTTCTCTCCGCTGTTCTTCCATTGGATGTTGACACGACGAGGTCCGGCGCTGAAATGCCGACAGAGCGGTTGGCACCGTCTTATATTGGCATAGGGCGTGGTGATGCACCATGTGACCTCATGTCACGTACCTGGTGGTACGAGCCCGGCGTGCAGGGAGCGGCAGCCCTTGCTTCTCTGGTCCCGGGACCCCTGATAGTGCAGACAGGAGGATCGGGACTACAGAGTCGCACAAGCGCCTGGTACTGGCGAGTGCTGGGCCTGTGAGCTGAGTCAGTAGTTCCCGGAGTCACGTTACAGACTGGTGCAGGTTGAAGATCCAAGCTCACTGTCGAGCAGCTGGAGGCAGGAGTACAGCAGAAGCGGGGGAAGTGTCCCGTAGTACCGACTGGAACAAGTCTCTGCAGGTAAGCCCTCTGGCAGGCTAGGGGTTCAGTAGAAGGTAGAGTTGGTACAGGCGGGGTCAGGTCCAGTCCGGGTCGATCAGCAGGCGGGCAGCAGAAGTACAGAGGATTAAGCCAAAGGGGTAGTCAGACAAGCCGAGGTCAGGGCAGGCAGCAAACAGGTTAACAGGTACAAGCCGGGTGGTCAGGATCAGGTTCAATCACGTTCACAGATGCGGGTAGCTCACAGAGACGCTGTAGACAGGACAGCAAGAAGCACAGGGATCAGGATCCTTTTAAAGCCAGATTTGGCGCCAAAACAGCGTCCCCACGTGCACGCGCGCCGCCGCCGCTAGTGCGCGCTCCCGTGCGCGCTATGGTGCCGCGAATGCGCGCGCCGCTACCGCGCATGCGCGCGCCCATGCGCGCCGATGTGCCCGCCAGCGGGCCAGACTGTCCATGACATTGCCCCCCCCCAAGGGGCAGCCTCCGGATGCCCAACTGGGCCAACTTGAGTGGGTGGGCATTTTTAAAGGACTGGATCAGCTTCTCCGCGTGTATATTACACTCTGGCTCCCACGAGTTGTCTTCAGGCCCATAGCCTCTCCATTTCACTAAGTACTGAACCTGGTTGCGCCTCTTTCTGCAGTCCAAGATGGACTCGACTTCGAACTCCTCTTCTCCGTCAATTAGTACCGGTTCGGGGGGACCAGTGTTCCGGCCAGGAAAAGGGTCCGAGACGTCAGGCTTGAGGAGGGCAACATGGAAGACCGGGTGGATGCGGAATGTTTCGGGCAATTCCAGTTCGTAGGCCACGTTATTAATTTTTCTCTTAACTGGGAAGGGGCCTACAAATCTGGGACCCAGTTTCTTGGACGGGCAGGCAAGTTTCAGGTTCGTGGTAGACAGCCATACTAGGTCTCCAGGTTCCAAATTAAGTTCTCCTCTCCTCTTTTTGTCAAATACTTCTTTGTTGTACTGTTGAGTCTTGGTCATTGTCTCCTGTAAGATCTTATTGTTTGTGTTGAAGAAATGCAGTGTTTCCTGGACGGCAGGTACCGAACACTCTGGGACGGAGTTGGACATGAACAGCGGGTGGAAGCCATAATTCGCGTAGAACGGAGACTGTTTGGTGGCTGAATGAGCAGAGTTATTGTAAGCAAATTCAGCCAACGGCAACAGGGATACCCAGTCTTCTTGAGGGAAGGAGGAGAAACAACGCAGGTACTGCTCCAGAGTCTGGTTTGTTCTCTCCGTCTGGCCGTTGGACTGCGGGTGATAGGCTGACGAGAAGGACAGGCCGATCTTGAGGGATCCACAGAGAGCCCTCCAGAATCTGGAAGTAAACTGTACTCCACGATCAGACACAATATTCGCCGGGATGCCGTGGAGCCTTACGATCTCTTTAATAAACACCTTGGCCGTTTCCGGGGCCGAGGGTGTGCCTTTCATGGGCAGAAAGTGTGCCATCTTTGTCAGTCTGTCCACTACCACAAAGATGGTAGTAAAACACTCTGAAGGAGGAAGCTCCACGATGAAGTCCATGGAGATCATCCTCCATGGCTTCTCTGGTACTGGCAGTGGTTTAAGTAACCCCCAGGCTCTTGAATTGCCTCCTTTGTTCCGAATACAGGTAATGCAGGACTCCACATATTTCCTGCAGTCATTTGAAAGTTGGGGCCACCAGAACGTGCGTTGTAGGAGTTCGGATGTTTTATGCACACCAAAATGACCTGCCAACTCATGATCGTGGCACAAGTTCAAGACCTTGACCCGTAGATCTTCCGGCACGAAGATTTTGTCTTGGTGCCACAATAGGCCATCTTTGAGCTGTAGGTCCAAGCCGAGTAAGGAGGTGTTTCCTGGACGAGGCTTGTCTGATTTGGGCTAGTAGATCTTCTTGCAGTAACAGAAAGTTTCCTGATGACAGAATGGTATCCGGGGGGGCATGGGTTTCCGAGTCCCCGTACATGCGTGAAAGGGCATCAGGCTTGGTGTTCTTCGACCCTGGCCTGTACGTGATACGGAACGAGAATCTAGTGAAGAATAGTGCCCACCTGGCCTGGCGTGGCTTCAATCTCTTGGCGGCCTTCAGATACTCGAGATTTTTATGATCGGTAAAGATCAAGATCGGGTGCGCTGCGCCTTCCAAGAGGTACCGCCATTCTTCCAGGGCGGCCTTGATGGCTAATAGTTCTCGGTCCCCTACATCATAATTTCTTTCTGCGTCTGATAGCTTACGAGAAAAAAAGGCAACAGGGTGTAAGAGGGCCTTAGGACCCTGTCTTTGTGAAAGAACTGCCCCTACAGCTGTTTAAGATGCGTCAACTTCTAAAATGTAAGGCAAACTCGCGTCGGGATGTCTGAGGACAGATGCGGAGGTGAATAGTCCTTTAAGGGTTTCAAAGGCCGATTGGGCTTCTGGTGACCAACGAAACCGGACAGTCTGTTTAGTAAGGTTGGTAATCGGGGAAATGATGGTAGAGAAGCCCCTGATAAATTTCCTATAAAAGTTGGCAAAACCAACGAAGCGCTGAATGCCCTTTTTGTCAGTGGGTGCTGGCCAGTCAAGAATTGCGGAGACCTTCTGGGGATCCATCTGAATACCTTCTACTGAAATTATGAGTCCCAGAAATTGTATGCTTGACTGCTCGAATTCACATTTCTCCGGTTTAACATAGAGACCGTAAACTCGAAGCCGTCTGAGCACCTTCTTGACGTGCTCCCGGTGTTTCTCCAACGAAGAAGAAAAGATAAGGATGTCATCTAAGTAAACGATAACGAAAAGGTCCAGATAATCCCTGAAGATATCGTTTACGAAGTGCTGGAAGGTGGCCGGGGCGTTACAGAGACCAAAGGGCATGACCAGATATTCAAAGTGCCCGAAGCGTGTGCGAAAAGCGGTTTTCCACTCGTCTCCGTCCTTGATACGCACAAGGTTATAGGCCCCACGAAGATCCAGCTTGGTGAAAATTACTGCAGATCCTAGGCGTTGGAACAATTCGGGTACCAAGGGAAGCGGGTACCGATTTTTGATAGTTACTTTATTAAGTTCCCGATAGTCCACACAGGGGCGGAGAGAGAGGTCCTTCTTTTGAACAAAGAAGATACCTGCTCCTGCAGGTGAAGTGGACGGGCGAATAAACCCCTTCCGGAGACTGTCGTCTAAATAAGTCTTTAGGGCTTCCAGTTCGAGCTCTGTTAGAGGAAAGATCCTGCCGAAGGGGATCTCTGCTCCCGGGAGAAGTTCGGCTCAGGAGGGGGGGGTGCTCGCTCGTCCCCACCCCCATTCCTGTCCGGCTAGACTGCATGCCTGGGATGAGGCTTGGTACGGATCTGGGGGGGAATCCCACGCCATTTTTGACTTGGGTTAACCCCTCACGTTCCGGACCAAGCCGAAGAGACTATTGTACCCCTGGGGGGAACCCGTGCCGGTTTCAAATTTGAAATTTGGCGCGGAGTTCCCCTTCAGTGTCAGTGAACAGCTCGGAGATTTCCGTGTGCCGCTTCACGCAGCGCAAACACTGCTACGCCGCTTGGTATTTACTAGGGTTGTCCCGATACCAATACCAGTATCGGTATCGGGACCGATACCGAGTATTTGCGGGAGTACTTGTACTCCCGCAAATACCCCCGATACCAGAATAGAATACTCGCCCCCCCCGCCGCCGCCGCTCCTGCTAACCGCCGCTCCTGCTAACCGCCGCGCAACATCGCCGCATCACCGCTGCTTAGTTAATACAGGCGGGGAAGATAACAGCTCTCATTTGAATAGCTGTTTCGTTTCCGGCGGCGCCGCACATAGACACTCCCCCTTGCTCGTGATTGGACAGATCGCGAGCAAGGGGGAGTGTCTATACGCGGCGCGGCAGGAAACGATACAGCTATTCAAATGAAAGCTGTTATCTTCCCCGCCTGTATTAACTAAGCGGCGGCAGCGGCGATGCAGGATGCAGGTATGTGGGAACTGGCTGCATATATGGGGCTGACATAGCTGGATATATGGGGCTGACATGGCTGGATATATGGGGCTGACATGGCTGGATATATGGGGCTGACATGGCTGGATATATGGGGCTGACATGGCTGGATATATGGGGCTGACATGGCTGGATATATGGGGCTGACATGGCTGGATATATGGGGCTGACATGGCTGCATATATGGGGCTGACATGGCTGCATATATGGGGCTGACATGGCTGCATATATGGGGCTGACATGGCTGCATATATGGGGCTGACATGGCTGCATATATGGGGCTGACATGGCTGGATATATGGGGCTGACATGGCTGCATATATGGGGCTGACATGACTGCATATATGGGGGTGACATGGCTGCATATATGGGGGTGACATGGCTGCATATATGGGGGTGACATGGCTGCATATATGGGGGTGACATGGCTGCATATATGGGGGTGACATGGCTGCATATATGGGGGTGACATGGCTGCATATATGGGGGTGACATAGCTGCATATATGGGGGTGACATGGCTGCATATATGGGGGTGACATGGCTGCATATATGGGGGTGACATGGCTGCATATGTGTGGGGACATGGCTGCAATATGTGGGGAGACATGGCTGCATTTGTGGGGGGACATGGCTGCATTTGTGGACACATTTAAAAAAAAAAAGTAAAATACCTTGTAAACAATTATTTATCATCCAATTAGTTTCTTACCTCTTGGTTACCTTGTTAGGCTTCTTTATCCTTGAAAAGATTGGTTTTAATATTTTTGGTGTGACCCCTTAGACCTTTCTTTTGATTGCATACCTCTCATTTTCAAATTAAAAAAATGGTAAAATAAAGTCAGCAACTTTGGGCCAGATTCACGTATTCCAGAGCATCTTTGCTCTGGAGTAACGCTTCTGATTTGCGTTGCGCTGCCGAAATTTTAGGAGCAAGTGCTGTCATTCACGAAGCACTTGCTCCTAAAGTTGCGGCAGCGCATCACAAATGAGCCGGCGGAATTCAAATGTAGCGGGTACGGGGCGTGTAGTATGCTAACTACGCGCGATCCCGCCGCCAACGTACTGCGCATGCGTCGAGTGTCAAAACATCCCCGTGCGCATGCTCCAAAATCTGTGAATGAACGTCAATGACGTCACATTCCCATTCATGACCGTTTTACGCAAGCGACGTTTTTTTTTTTTTTTCCCGACGCGATGACGACGCCTATACCTAACATAGGATACTCCAACCCCATGTAGGTATATCTATGCGCCGCGTATCCCGTCCGGAAACGTCGTATCGTCATTGCGTCGCGCCGGATTTCGATCGTGAATTGCCGATTTCCGCTCATTAACATATTTTTTGAGCGTAAATCGGCGGGAACGCCCCCGGCGCCATTTTTAAGTTGAAGTAACGATGCGATGGCGAAACTCAGTTACGCTGCTCGCATCAGAACTTCAACCCGGCGTTTCTTGTTTTCTGGTTACAGAAAACAGAAACGCCGGCTCAAAGCCACAGTTAGGCTGGCGGATCACTCGATCCGCCAGCGTAACCTTTCCTGAATCTGGCCCTATATGTATATGTATTGGTCCTATGTTTCTTTATTTTATTTAGAGAGGCAGACAAGCAGGCAAAAAGATAGGCCCCTCCCTAACTACAGCCCACAGGGTTGAGAGGTGATTGGCTGTCAGTGTTACTAAGCAGAGAGAGTGTTTATGATTTCAGTTTTGGCACTTATTAGTGTCCTAAAATCCTATATTATAACTGGGTCAGAATTGACCCTAACACCATAAACATCTTAATTTTCACCACAGTATTTTATAATTTAGTGAAAAGGATTATTTTTCTATTACATTGTTTAAATAGAGGTTCCTGACAAAGTAAAAAAAATCTTGATGCAATAAACAAATTTATGTGATACTTGTAGACATTCAAAACCTGAAAACGGGTCAGTTCTGACCCTAACATAAGAGGAGGGTTAAATGGGATTTGCATTCAGGTTGTGCCTTATCTCTACCAAGAGCATCAGCAAAAAGTTTTGGGAGCCATTGAGAGAACAAAGCAAGTGACTGTTCCAGAATGCTGATGTGTTGTAAAGGCATTAGAGGAATGGAACTATGGACTAACTTTGAAGTCAACCCGTCTGGGGTCTCCTCCTGTTTTAGTCTCCTGCTGAAAGGGGAGACATGTAACGGGAGTCACTTTTGGGCACAGATTGAGCCAGAAAATAATGGACATGCAGAATATGGCTGCAGCCCACCTGTCTGTCTGTCTGTCTGTTGTGATGCAAATGAATCTAGGGTGGCTTCTAAGGATCTTTAATGGTGGCTTGTGCTAATTGACCCTGTATTGTGTGAAGGAGTCCTGTGATAAATGTGTATTGTGAGTTAACAGACAGCCTATAGGTCAGTGTATGAGTCATCAGCTGTAGGTAATCAGCTCATGTAAATTAGGTCAGAGCCGGAGTCAGGATGTCTACTAAAAGATGTGTATTGGGGCTCATTAGGTAAGCAGTGTATGATGTTGTGGGTGGAGTTGGGTCATTGTTCATTTGGTTACTGCAGTATCCAAATTGTATACAAGAGTTGTATTTCTCAATAAAGGGTCTCTATTCCTGTTGAACCTCAAACAGAGCTGTGTGTCTCGTTATTTGGGTCCATGTGCCTGACTGTGGAGTGTCAGTAGCTGCCTTGTGTTCGGGAATGGAATATCCTAAACTGCTTTAACCGCTGTCCCATTTGGGATTCTGTTACAGTCACTTTTATTCCTATTACAGGGAATGTAAACATCCCTTGTAATAGAAAAAAGCACGACAGGTCCTCTTAAATATGATGCTGTGATTGCATTCTATTGTTTATTGTGTTAATTAAGTCTGGCTCCTAAGATATTTCATTGTGCTATGCTAATTGACACTGTATTGTGTGAAAGTCTATTGATGATAATATGTGATGTGAATTATAACCCTCTAAAGATCAGACGTCAGACTTATGTTTACTAAAGGAATGTGTATTGGAGACTCATTAGCACCCATTGTGTGATGTTGTGGGTGGAGTGTGTCATTGTCCCTTTGCTTATTGCAGCATGTTTTTTGTTTGCTGACTGTATAAAAAAAGAGCCTGTGTTTCTCATTAAAATCTATTCGTTTGGAACCAGAGAACAGAGCTGTGTGTCTCATTTACTGGGGGAAATCCAATGGGTCCTGTCTGCTGGATTGTGGAGTGTAAGAAGCTGTCTTGGGTTGGTGGAATGGAACATCGTAAGCGGTGTTAACGTTAGCGTTACAGTGCCTTTAAGAAGCATGGGCAGAAGTGACGTTTTGACGTCGCTTTCACCCTGCTATGCTATGGAGATGGGTGGGGGCCATCTTGCCTTTACTCGCATCCCAGCCAAGCAGGAGACAGGACCCGATCGCATCCACGGCTGCCGACGGCTCCGGTAAGCAGCGGAGGGCACAGGAGAGCCCTCTCCTGCCACCGATAACAGTGATTTTGTGGTGAATCCGCCGCGCAGACCACCATTATCATTTAAAGGACCGGCGCCTGAGGAGATGGATATCTCGGTTGTGACAGCAGCTGCTGCCGTTACCGAGATATCCCTCTTCAAAAATAGGACGTATATAGTCGTGCGCGGGTTCTTAAGTGGTTAATCACTGCTGGGTTTTTGATTTTTCACAAAAAAAGCCCAAAATTTTGAAAAAAAAAAAGTTAGTTACAAAATTTTATGACAGAAAAAATGTAATTTTTTGCCTTCACTAATGTGGCGGCACTAATAGGCTGAACTGGTGGGCATTGAAGAGGTGGCATTTAGGGAAATGATTAGGTGGCACTGAGGAGGCACTAATATGCCGCACTTATGGGCACTGTTAGGTGGCACTGATGGGCACTAATAGGTGGCATTGGTGGGCACTGATTGGCATCGCTAATGGGCACTGATTGCTGGCACTTGTGGGCACTGATTGCTGACACTATATTGCGATACTGTAATCAGGGCACCGATGATCAGTGCCCTGATTACATTCCTAGATATCCCCCTGCGTGAAGATGCCATTGATCGGCTCCCCTCTCCACATACTATGTCAGTGTGAGGCGAGAGCCGATCACCTGCATCTCCGTGTTTACATGTGACCGGCTGTGACAGACACAGCTGGTCAAATGGTTAATGAGACGCAGACACGGCTCTTCACAGAGATCGGGGTCGCGCTGTGTTCTAGCAACATGGCGCTGTCTGCGATCGGTGTGCAAGAGCGGTCGTTCTGGGAAGCCACCATATGAAGTCGTCCCAGAACTAAAGTCGTACCGCCCCACCGTCGGGGGGGGGGGGGTGGTGGATTCGGGCAGCAAATACCGTATTTTTCGCCGTATAGGACGCTCCAGCATATAAGACGCACCCAATTTTAACCACTTCAGCCCCGGACCATATTGCTGTCCAAAGACCAGAGCACTTTTTGAGATTCGGCGCTGCGTCGCTTTAACTGACGCGACGTGGCTCCCAAACAGCTTTCTTTTGGTGGTATTTGATCATCTCTGCGGTTTTTATTTTTTGCGCTATAAACAAAAACAGAGCGACTATTTTGAAAAAAATGCAATATTTTTAACTTTTTTCTATAATAAATATCCCCAAAAATATATAAAAAAAAATATTTTTTCCTCAGTTTAGGCCGATACGTATTCTTCTACATATTTTTCGTAAAAAAAATCGCAATTAGCGTTTATTGATTGGTTTGCGCAAAAGTTATAGCGTTTACAAAATAGGGGGTAGTTTTATGGCATTTTTATTATTTTTTTTTTTTTTACTAGTAATGGCGGCGATCAGCGTTTTTTTTCGGTACTGCGATATTATGGCGGACACTTCGGACACTTTTGACACATTTTTGGGACCATTGGCATTTTTTTAGCGATCAATGCTATAAAAATGCATTGGATTACTATAAAAATGCCATTGGCAGTGAAGGGGTTAACACTAGGGGGCGGGGAAGGGGTTAAGTGTGTTCCTATTTGTGTTCTAACTGTATGGGGGGGTGGACTTGCTAGGGGGAATCACTGATTTTCTGTTCATACATTGTATGAACAGAAAATCAGCGTTTCCCCCGCTGACAGGAACGAGCGCTGTGTGTTTTCACACACAGCTCCCGTTCCCCGCTCTGTAACGAGCGATCGCGTGTGCCTGGCGGCGATCGCGCCCGCCGGGCACACGCACGGGACTCGGGGGCGAGCGGGGGGCGCGCGCGCGGGCCGCCGGCGGCGCGCACGCGCCCCCTAGTGGCCGCGAAAAGCGCGACGTAGAGCTACGGGCTCTCGCGCACCCGTGCCGACCTGCCGCCGTATAACTGCGGCGGCTGGTCGGCAAGTGGTTAAAGGAGGAAAATCTAGAAAAAAAAGATTCTGAACCAAATACTGTAGTAAAATATTTACCCCCCACTCGACATCACCATCACACCACCCCCACATTAGTAATAGCCAGTAACATTGCCCCCACATTAGTAATAGCCAGTAACATTGCCCCCACATTAGTAATACCCAGTAACATTGCCCCCACATAATAATAGCCAGTAACAGTGCCCCCACATAATAATAGCCAGTAACAGTGCCCCTACATAATAATAGCCAGTAACATTGCCCCCACATAATAGCCAGTAACATTGCCCCCAACTCACTGTTGCAGATCACTCTGGTAGGAATAGAAGATCCCACGAGCCCTCTGCTCTGCTCAGCGCCCACTGCCGCTGCCGCCGGGTGTACCAAGATGGCCGACCGATCCGGAGCTAGGCCAAAGCCGCGGCCTAAACCGTGTTATCACACAATGAAATGTCTTTTAGGAGTCAGCCTCACTTAGCATTTCAATAGCCTATTACACAGAGGAATGAGTCACTGTCTGGTTGACCTGGTCAGGTCAACATAAACCACTTGTAATATTCCAGTATATCCTGCAACCATGAATTATTATTAATGTCCCATCTCATGTAATACATATATTATGATTCACTAGCCACCCCATGCCCAAAAGGGGCACAGGGTGAACTTAGACCCAAGAGTTCTTAGGTCCGCTGGCACAGGAGTATCTCTCATCCTTCCAAAGTCTCTGGCTGTCACGGGTCATTCCGTTACAGTTTGTTAAGTAGAATCTGAACCATGTCATACTTTGCTGCTGCATATTGCACAATTTCCTAAAGAGACCCTCAACAAACTACATGACACTTGTGCCTGATGAGGCCATTGATGTTCCAGTGGTGGCCCGTGAACCTGTCCATACAGGCTTGGCCCCCCCAAAGCGCACGTGCTGTGTGGCAACAATATGTCGATTATTTTAGGTGGGGGGGGCATTACAATGCCAGATCTTGGCTGAATAAATTTTTTGGGAAAGAAAAATTCTAGAAAAAAGGGGGGTTGCCATCCGGGGCCCCCTTTGAACAAATTATGTGAAGAAATCCTGTTCTCTGAAGGCCTTCATTATTTCTGCAAGTCAAAATTAAGCAAACAAGCTAATGTCAGTCAAGCCTTTTACTACTAAGCTTTCTCCCCATATCTAACCCACAAACTCATCCACTGATCATAAAGTCCAAAATCAAGTTGCGTATTGTCGTACTGCATGATCGTTTCTTCCGACTTTTTCTACAGACTGTGAACGACGTTCTCACTCACACAATATCCCTTTATACGAGAAGCTCCGCACGTTTCCCTGCCCATGACGATAGTTCTAGTAATTGCCACGCCCTTTTTCGTTCGGTCAATGCAAGACGGTGAAGACATCATGGAGGTCACACAGCAAGCTGCAACCTCAAGGCAGGAGAGAGGCCAGGCGGTAGCACACACCAGGAGCAGGAGGTACAAAGCCACCAACATGTCCTTTGATGAGATGGTCGAGATGGTGGCAATCCTTAAAAAGGAGGACTATGGTTGCAAAAATGGGCCTTACAAGAACACAAAGAAAGCGAAGGCCCAGATCCTGGAGAATGTTCAGAGGACTCTCCATCAGAAATTCGGGGTGCAGAGGTCAAGGGAACAGTTGCGTAAAAGCTGGTCTGACCTGAAAATACGAGAGCCGGAGCAGATGGAGAGGATTAGAAAAGCCATCAGAAGAAGTAAGTGATTTTCATGTGTACTCTGATTATTTGTTTTTATTATTTTGCGGCATGTGCTTTTTCTTTCAGGTTGTATATATACAGTTCAAGAATACATGTCTCAAGGTTCATGTTTGTGGGCATAATAATTGGTCGTTCATTCTATTTATGATCTTTTTATGTGAGACCAATTTTTTAGTTAATGTATTGTAGATGTGTTATTAACTAGATTTAAATAATCCAACTTAAGTCAATAGACAGTAAAAGGAGAGTATGCTCAGCAGTTGGTTACACATATGGACTCAGTAGCACAAGTGTTGGCATGGCTGATCCGCCCTATAGGCTCACTATGCAAGCTGCGAAGGGCCACGCAAAGCTGCGAAGGGCCCCCCAAATTACTAGAGGCCCTGCCTGATAAGAAGTCATTTTCGCCCCCCTCACCCCACTTCTCAACTTGCTGGAGGCATGGGAGAAGAGGTAAGAAGTCGGGACCCCTTGCTTCTCAATTTAATGCAAGATGTCATTTCGGACAGCAGAACACCCCCTCCCCCCGCTTCGCAACTTTCTTTAATGTGACATGTCACTGTCGTCAGCACCCCCCGCTTCTCATTTTTAATGTGCCATGTCATTTTGCCTAGGGCCCCAGGGAGGTCAGGATCGGCACTGAGTGTTGGCCACAAGAACAACCTAGTTAGGGTGTCACACAGAGGTGATCCAGTGGATACTTGGTGTTTTTCCATGTAGGAAACTTGGCCAAAGAAATGTTGCAGCTTTGGTAATGTATACAATCCTGTGTTAAGCTTAGAAGGATTGTAAAACAGACAATTGTACCACACGTTAGAAAAAGAATGATTGATATTCCTCTTTGAGACCTGTAATCTTTTTGATTCATGTATCCCTTTTTTACAATCTCATAGGGCGCAATCAAGCTGTAGTAGTGGAGCAGACAAACCCCCACAGAGCCAAGCCCCACCCCCGCCGCATGTGCAGGACGTGAAAAATGCCACCACATTAGGTCAGTGTCATACAGCACAGCTTCAGGTAATAGATGTAGGCCTGCATAATTGTAATACATGGTTTGTTTCCAAATTTCAGGAGGTATTCGTGCTGTTGGAGACGGACTGGACACCTACAGCGCCCAGGTCTTAATTGGGGAGGTGTTGTCCTGCAGGTCTCAAATTGAGGACATAAATATCTGCGTATGGCAGATAAAAAAGAAAACACAAGCGGTGGAGCGAACACTAAATATAATGGATGTGGGGCGTGTCTAAGATGGTGGAGTGACCAGACGCACATCCCGGAGCTCTGCTGGAGGATTCCCCTTCTTTTCTAATTACCTGAGGCACTGCACCTGAAATTGGCTCCAACGCTCGGCGGATGCCGTCCAGATCATCTGGCCGTGGTAAGAGCGGCAAGAAACTACACTTTCCCCCTGACATTCCGGTCCTTCCCGGCCCGGAGCTCCAAACGTGACCTACTCCTGTGACACGTGCCAGCATGGCGTCCCAGACGGACCCATCCGACTCAGCTGCGGACACTTCCCCGGGGATTCCGGAGGTTATGGCGGCAATCGCTGCATGTCACTCGGCCGTAGCCGCATGCCAGACCACCTTGACGGGCAAAATAGAGGCGGTGCAGCTGGACGTGGGGCTTGTTCGCCAGGATCTGGAAAAGGTCCGTTCCCGCCTAACGACTGCGGAGGGGAGGATTGGACATGTGGAGGACATGGTGGCAGAACATGATGGGGCCATCCGCACCTTGCAATCCAAGCTGAGGACCCTAGAGTACCGCGCGGAAGACGCCGAGAATAGGTGCCGCCGCAATAATATCCGTATCATAGGCCTGGCGGAGGGGACTGAAGGCAAAAATCCTACGGAGTTTACTGAGGGGCTGCTGCGCGCCATCCTGCCTGCGGCCCACCTGTCCCCACATTTCACAGTGGAGAGGGCTCATCGTATGCCGCCGCGGCCTGGCCCCCCCGGAGCACCCCCCCGTACGTTTATTTTGCGGCTGCTGAACTTTCGTGACAGGGACGAACTGCTACGGGCTGCTCGGCAGGCAGGTAATATCCAATATCATAACACCCGTCTCATGTTATTTCCTGACTATTCTGTGGAAACACAGAAGCTCCGCAGATCATTTGATGCTATCAAGCCTGCCCTCAGAGAGAGGAAGATTGGATATAGTGTGCTTTTCCCGGCCAAACTACGGGTGGTTGATGGAGAGACTGTGCGATTTTTTACAACCCCACGGGAGGCTGCTGCCTGGCTGGAGTCCCTCCCGCCGCCTGGCTAATGTGTCCGTGATGGCGGGGTAGATATGCCTTCGGCCTGTCAGTTATTGGATCCCCTACTGGGATGGTTATATCGGCTCTCCCGCTTCATCCTTGCGGGCTTCATCTTGTTCCCCCTTCTTTTCTCCTTAGAACTAACCTGCCAATCCGGGCTGTAATGTGCTGACTATTGGAGACTGATTGCCCGCTGCGGAGCCGAGTTAAGTACTGTGCCCCTGGTTTTACCAGGTGAACTTCACACCTCAGGTACTGTTTATCCTGGCTCTAGCATCTCCTCAAAGACCCTTCCTGCTGCAGCTACTGTTAATGACATTTCCCTTTTCTGCGGGCTTTGTTACAGGAGTTCCAGCAATGCTTTGACTGTTGCTCTACGTTCACCTCACGTCTCCCACGTGTGTTTTTTTTTTGTTGCCTTTGGGCTGGTTTTGGGTATTCAGCAGACCCTCAGTTGAGGACCTGCGGGGAGGGGGCATGGGACTGTCGGCAGTTGTCGACCATCTATGGTTGGTTAGAGTGGTTAAGTTTTATTTTTTATGTTTGTGTTTTGTTTTTCTTTTGAACAGTGTTCTTTTCAGTGATGCAGTACCTTTTAGTATTATACCCTGTGGGGAGTGGCTCGGTGCATTGACTATGGTTGGGGGTGGTGTGCCTCCGGGTGGGACTGCCCCTGTGTCTCCTGCATTGGAAGGGGTGGGGGTGATGGCCTGCCGCTTTATCCTAAAGTACGATCCATTTTTCTTATCACCATGTCCATGCACACTATAGTTTCCTGGAATGTTAGGGGCCTCAACTCCTCTGTGAAACGCTCCTTGGTATTTAATTACCTTAAAAAATATTCACCCCATATAGTTGTGCTTCAGGAGACTCATTTGGTGGGGTCTAGGATCCTGGGTCTTAGGAGGGCATGGGTGGGGGCACACTATCATGCTACTTATTCCAGTTATTCCAGGGGGGTCAGTGTGCTGGTCCATAGGGGGTTACCTTTCCGGCTCCTGGATCTACAGACTGACCCAGGGGGTAGATACGTCATCCTACATGCCCTTATTTCCAACGCTCCCCTGTTGCTTGTGGGCATCTATCTGCCTCCCCCGGCTGACGTGTTAGTGCTTGATGAAGTCATGAGGAAGGCCCTGGTATATGGTGTGGATGACATTTTGCTCCTGGGGGATTTTAATATGACCCCATCCCCTGATCTGGATAGGCTCCCCCCTACCTCTCGGTGGGCCCCTGGGCTGGCTCAGTGGATGGGCGCGTTTGACCAGGTGGATGTTTGGCGCCATTTTCATCCTAATGATAGGGGATTCACCTGTCATTCGGCATCCTTCCGGACGTTCTCGCGCATTGACTTGGCCTTGGCCTCCCGATCCATGATGCGCCGGATCTCCGAGACCAGTATGCTCCCACGGGGGGTCTCGGATCATGCTCCGCTGCGGGTCGGGTTGGCTGCCGGGCCGCTGGGGGAACGGGTTTGGCGCTTGTCCAGATTCTGGATTGAGAACCCTGATATTCAGGACAGTGTGCAGGAGGGGGTTTGTCACTATTGGCTTAACAATGGGGTATCTACTGCACCTGGGACTACTTGGGACGCCTTTAAGGCCTGGACTCGGGGTGCTTATATCTCCCGCATAGCGGCTGCACGTAAGGCCTTGGCGCAATCTCTGACTGAACTGGAGAGGGAGGTTGCTCAGAAGGAATCGGCCTATGTGGCCAACCCTAACCCTGCTGCATATGGGGCCTGGCAGGCTGCATTGCAGCAGTTGTCCCTTTTGCGCATCGATACGACCCACAAATCCCGTTTGCACCAGGCACAGAAAATCTTTGAATTTGGGAATAAAAATGGCAAGCTACTGGCATGGCTGGCTAAGGGGCAGTTTGCGGGGACAACTATTAGTGGTATTGGGGTTCAATCTGGTGTGGTGCTGCGTACTCCCTCTGAAATTAATGACTGCTTTCTCCTTTACTATAAACAGTTATATTCTACTAAGGTTTCTTATCCTGCTGTGGACCTGCAGACATATCTGGATAGGGTTGACTTTCCTAGACTCGAGGATGTGACCCGCTTGGACCTAGAGAGGGATATAGGTTTGGAGGAGGTTCAGAGGGCCATTGCCCAACTCCGACCGGGTAAAACGCCTGGGTTGGATGGACTGCCCGTGGAGTTCTACTCGCAACATGTGGAGCTCCTTGCCCCTAGGCTCACCTCTCTTTTCGGGGAATTTCAGAAGGTAGGGGCGCTGCCGGATTCTATGTATGAGGCGGTGGTGGTGTTGGTGCCTAAGCCCGGCCGGAATCCTGAGGATTGTGCCTCCTATAGGCCGATCTCTCTACTTAATGTTGATGCCAAGATACTGGCCAAGGTACTGGCGAACCGACTTTCAACGGTGCTAGAGAGCATTATCCATGCTGACCAGACTGGATTCATCCCGGGCAAGGGCACTGACATTAACCTCCGCCGCCTCTTTCTGAACCTTTCAGTTGCCCACTCTAACAGCGGCACCAGAGTCATAGCCTCTCTCGACGCCGAGAAGGCTTTTGACTCGGTTGAGTGGGGGTTTTTGTGGGAGGTTCTTAGTAGATTTGGGTTTGGGCCCCGTTTCATCCGTTGGATCCAGTTGTTATATGCCTCCCCCAGGGCCAGGATCCGTACGAATGGACACTTGTCTGCCGCCTTTCCCTTGCAGCGGGGTACTAGGCAGGGTTGCCCGCTCTCCCCTTCCCTATTTGCTCTTGCCCTTGAGCCTTTGGCGATCCTCATCAGAGACTCGGCTCAGGTCAAGGGTCTTAGGATAGGCCAGTTGGAGGAGAAGATCTCCTTGTATGCGGACGACGCACTGCTCTATCTCCAGGATGCGGGCGGCTCGCTTGAGGCAGCCCTTCATCTCTTTATTGAATTTGGGGGTTACTCCGGGGTGCGCATAAATTGGGAGAAGTCTCTGCTGTTCCCCCTTGATCCGGCTGCGCGAACCTCTGCCCCGGGAAGTCAGCTGCTGTGGGTGGAGCAATTTAAATACTTGGGCATCCGGGTCGATGGGAATCCAGTGGGATACTCAAATCTCAATGTGTTACCCATCCTTGCTCAGCTAAAAGAAAGGTGCCAATCTTGGGCTTCGTTGCCTTTGAATTTGATGGGTAGGATTAGCCTTCTCAAGATGGTTTTCCTCCCCAAGTTTCTTTATGCTTTCCGCAACTGCCCGACCTGGCTGCCCAACTCTTTTTTTAAAGAGGTTGAACAGTGTATGAGTAGATTTATTTGGGGGGGTGCATTACCTAGAATAGCCAACTCTACTTTGGTTCTCCCGGTGCGGTGTGGGGGTTTGGCACTTCCGGACCTACGTGTCTACTTCTGGGCTGCGATCCTGGTAACTGTCCGCTGGTGGCTCATGCGCTCGAAGTCCAACGCTGCGGTGTGTCTCGAAGCTGCTATCATTGGGTCCCTACAGGAACTGGGGAATCTGATCTACCGAGGCCCCCGGGCGTATGATGCACTGCCCTTCTCCACTAGGACCACACTTCGAGTTTGGGGGGTGGCGAGGAAGCGGTTTTCCTGTCCTGATAGATGGTCACCTGTTACCCCGCTTTGGGGTAACCCGAACCTCCCACACCTCCGGACCGTCCCTGATCCTCAGGTGTGGGCTAGGTATGGGATTAAGACTTTGGGGGATGTCCTTACAGCTGGCAGATTCCTTTCCCTGATGGAACTTAGGGCCCGCTTCCACCTGCCTGGATGGATGACGTTTCGGTACCTCCAGTTGCGCCACGCTATGCGAGCTCAGTTCCCTTCTCCACCGACTTTGAAAATGGATCCAGTTGAGGGTGAGCTGGCGGTTGAGCAGCTGGCGCAACCCCTGTCTACCTTATATTTTGTCCTGCAATCCTGCCATTCCCCTCGGATGGAGCGCCTCTGGGTGAAATGGAGTGAGGATGTGCCGGGATTGGACAGGGAGGATTGGGATGACTGTCTTGGTGAGAGCGCACAGGTGCTGATCTCTTCCAGGGATAGGTTGATTCAGGTCAAGTATTTACATAGAATCTACTTTACACCGCAGAGGCTACATGCTATTTATCCTGATAGATCGCCACTTTGCACCAGGTGCGGTGGGGCGGTGGGCACATTCCTGCACATGTTCTGGAGTTGCCCTAGGGTGGCTCAGTTCTGGACTGAAGTGGTTGAGCTCATTAACTATCGGCTTCATCTAGACTTGCCATTCTCCCCTACTCTTCTGCTTCTCAGCATTCATGATGATGACCAGAGGCCCAGGTATACCAAAATACTTTTATGCTTCCTTTTCTTTTATGCTAGGAGGGAAATTATTCTGAAATGGAAGTCCCGGTCCCCCCCCTCTGTGGGTTCGTGGGAAAGGGCTATTAGCTCAGCTTTACCTATGTATAAAATGACTTATATAAATCGGAAATGCCCTGAGAAATATGATAGGGTCTGGCAGCCCTGGACTGCCTGAGAACATGTTTGTGTCCTTTTGGTTCTCCCCCTTTTTCTTTTGTTTTGTTTTCTCTCTCCCTTTTGATGCACTTCCATATTACTATGTATGTCTTTGATGCTGTTGCCAGACTCCCTACATGTGACTGTTTCTCTTCCATGATTTAAACATTATTCTGTACTGCCTGTTTTTCTTTGTAACCTTTATATTTTTCTTCAATAAAAGAACATTCTGTTCACGTTAAAAAAAAAAAAAAATATATAATGGATGTTCTGGCGAGGGTTTAAAAAAAACAAAAAAATATTACATTTTTTCTTTTTTTTTCTCTATGTTTTTTTGTTATTTTTTCAAAGTGTAATCTCAATTTTTCTGACTAAAATGCATGAACGACAACTGCTAAAAAGCTGGTCATTGTTCATGCGTTTTAACCAGATATTTGTTAATTTAGTTTTTGTCAAAAAAATAAACAAAAAAAAAAGATCTCTAAAAAAAATATAAAAGAAAAATTGATGTAGACAAGTATTTCAAAGCAAAAGTATATTTCTTGACAATAAAAAATAAAAAAATAAAAATAAAGAATTTCTATTAAGATATTTAAAAAAAAAATGACACTTTTGTCGTGTGAAACAATAAATATTTTTGGATACTCAACAATGTGTGGCTTATTATTATATCAATGCTGCCTAAAAGAACTAGATTTGTGGTGTTTACACTGAGAATGATGAGTATTTAGTACAGGAAAAAAAATGACACTATAATAACGTAGGAGAAAGCTAGAATAAACTCAAATTAGAAAATAGTCAAAGAAAAATACTAGAACAGGGTAAGAAAAATTGGGCCTTAGACACTGGTGGAGGTGGCACAACACTGCAACCCCTCACAGACACTCTAGTTGGAGCGCAGTAATAACCCCTGCTGTAAAATATTGCATCTAAAATTATTATTATACGACCCTGTTAAATAGGGGCAGAAAAATTGGGCCTTAGGCACTGGTGGCGGTGCCACAACACTGTAACCCCTCACAGACACTGTAATTGGAACGCAACAAAGAACCACATGCAAATAATTGCATCAAAAATTGTTATTATACGCCCCTGTTAAACAGGGGCAGAAAAATTGGGCCTCAGGCACTGGTGGTATGAAGGTCAGTCGATTGACGGAGTCGTTGGAGAGGCGCACCCTGTGATTGGTCACAAAGCCTCCAGCAGCACTGAATGTGCGTTCTGAAAGAATTGCGTACTGTGCAAGCCAGTGATCCATCCTCAAGACCCAGTAAGCCAGAGGATTTTAGTTGTGGAAGGTGATCTCGCCCCTAGGTATTCCCACACCATGTAAACCAGACGCTGGCGATGGTTGCTGGAACCGGTCATACCTTGGGGCTGCGGACTAAAAAATTGTCTGAAGGCATCAGTCAGACGGCCACCTTCTCCACCGCTCCTTCTGTGACTCACTGAAGCCTCAGCAACACGTTGTCCAGGACCAGGATTTGGTAATCCCCAAGGTTCTGGGAAAGCATTGCACAGACCCTTCTGCAAGGCCTCTTGAATAAGTTTGATCTTCTGCTCCCTCTGCGACGACAAGATAAAGTCCGCAACCTTACTCTTGTAACGTGGATCAAGGAGAGTTGCCAGCCAGTACTGATCCCTCTCTTTGATACCACGAACACCTGGATCCTTACGCCGGCTTTGCAGGATCAGGGAGGCCATGCAGCTTAGGTTTGCAGAGGCATTCGGGGCACAGTCCTCTGGGTCACTGAGGATGACAGGATCCGCAGCCACCTCATCCCAGCCACGTAAAAGTCCATGGGTTCCTTGGGACTGTAAGTGATCCCTTGAAGACTGCTGCTGCTGAGGCTGAGTGCTAGGCTCCACCTCCATGCTGCTGATACAATCATCCTCCTCTTCCTGTCTGCTAGGCGGGCAAGCAGGACCACTGTCTGGATAAAGGGGGCCTTGAGAGGTAAGGAAAGCCTCCTTTTCCTCCCTCTGTTCTGCCTCAAGGGCCCTGTCCATTATTCCACGTAGCGTGTGCTCCAACATGTGAATAAGAGGGACAGTCTCACTGATGCATGAACTGTCACCATCCTCGTGGCCTCCTCAAATGGTGACAGGACAGTGCATGCATCCCTGATCAAGGCCCACTGGCGTGGGGGAAAAAAACCAAGCTCCCCTGACCCAGTTCTGCTGCCATATTGGCACAGGTACTCATTGATGGCCCTCTGCTGCGTGTGCAGCCGCTGCAGCATGGCCAATATAGAGTTCCATCTGGTGGGCATGTCACAGATTAGGCGATTCTTGGGCAGGTTGTATTCCCTTTGGAGGTCTGTCAGCCAAACAGTGGCATAATATGACCTTCGGAAATGCACACAGACTTTACTGGCCTGCTTCAGAACATACTATAAGCCCAGGTACCTGCCCAAGAACCGCTGCACCACCAAATTCAGAACATGAGCAAAACAGGGCACATGGGTCAGGTATCCCTGTCGCAGGGCAGAGAGGAGGTTGGTGCCATTGTTGCTAACCACCATTCCTGGCTTAAGCTGGCATGGCGTCAACCACCTCTGAGCCTGCCCCTGTAGAGCTGACAGAACCTCTGCCCCAGTGTGGCTCCTCTCTCCCAAGCACACCAGCTCTAGCACCACATGGCATCTTTTTGCCTGCATTCCTGCGTAGCCCCTGGAACGCCTACGGAGCACGGCTGGTTCTGAGGAAACATCAGCACAGGAAGAGGCCACAGAGGAAGAAGAGGAGGGGGTGGAAGAGAGTGGTGTGTCACAACCAGTAGTAGTGTTTTGGAGGCGTGGTGGCGGAACAACCTCCAACACTACTGTACCTTGCCTTGCGTCCTTCCCAGCTGCCAGCAGAGTCACCCAATGCGCTGTGAAAGAGAGGTAACGTCCCTGTCCATGCCTGCTGGACCATGAGTCAGAGGTAATATGCACCTTACCACTGACCGCCCTGTCCAGCGAGGCATGGACATTGCCTTCCACATGGCGGTAGAGAGCCGGTATCGCCTTCCTTGAGAAAAAGTGGCATTTGGGTACTTGCCACTGAGGTACCGCACATTCCACAAACTCACGGAAGGGGGCAGAATCTACCAACTCAAAAGGCAGCAGTTAAAGTGCTAGCAATTTCGCTAAGCTAGCATTCAACCGCTGGGCATGTAGATGGCTGGAAGAGTACTTTTTTCGGCACTGCAGCAGCTGGGGCAGGGAAATTTGTCTGGTACCGTCAGCAGATTGCCCGCATGTACTACTAGGTTGTGACACACCTAATTCTACACCTAAAGTCCTATCAGTGCAGGCTTCAGAGAGGGTCTAGTGGGGTTGGAGATCCCAGCTGATGAGGGGCAAGGGGAGGTCCGCTTTGTTCTTTGGTGTGGGTCTTTCAGATATGCTTGCCAACAAACTGTATGGCAGGTCGACATATGTCTGGTCAAGCATGTGGTGTCCAAGCGGGTGATGTTTTGGCCACGCGAGATACGCTTGAGACATATATTGCAAATAGCAACGGTGCGATTTGATGCACATGTCTCAAAAAAGGCCCACACCAAAGAACTTTTGCAGTAACGTTGAGACACAGCAGCCCCCTGCACAGGCGTAGCTCTGCGATGTAATGCAGTTGGTGTGCTGCCCTTAAGCATCCTGCCTCTTTGGAGATGTGCCTCTTCCTCCTCCTCTCTCCTATCAGGCACCCACATAGTCAGTGACTTCACCATCCCCTCTCTCCTTACTGTCGAAAACCTGGCAGTATGCTCCAGCTGGGGGAACATGACTGCCAGATTGCTGTCCCTCTCGAGCACCCCTTCTCTCTGGGCTCACATTACTGCCTTCCTCTATCTGTGTTCCATCATCGGAGCCTTCAAAACGTTGAGCATCTTCATGCAGGATGTACCCAACATTGTGTTGAAACAGTTCGGGGGACTCCTCAGGAGGACATGGTGGGACTAGGGAAGGATTGTGTGATGCCATTGTGCAGAGGGAAGAGGACGCCTTGGCAGCTGCTTTGCCAGACAAACTAAGCTCAGCCTGGGTGAGAGAGGATGAGGACGGCTTGGTCATCCACTCTACCAATTTGTCTGCATGTTGAGGCTCAACACGGCCAGCACCCGAAAAGAAGGACGAGAGTGTCAAACGGCCACGTGCTGAAGAGGATGCTCCGTGTCCACCACCAGCGTTGCCTCTAGATGCAGAGCCTGCTTGCCCTCGTGACTCTCTGCCTCTCTTTGTTGTACTTCCAGACATTTTAATGGCCTGCACAGGACAAAATCAGTACACACCTCGTACCTTTAGGTACAAACTGTAGGACAAGTGCACTAAATTCCAAGTAGGTTTAAGTGAAAACTATACAGCACAAGTGCAGTAACACAAAGGATGTTTAGGTGCAAATAAACAGCACAAGTGCAGTAACACCAACTAAGTTTAGGTGCTAATAAACAGCACAAGTGCAGTAACATCAACTACGTTTAGGTGCTAATAAATAGCACAAGTGCAGTAACACTAAGGACGTTTAGGTGCAACTAAACAGCACAAGTGTATTAACACCAACTACATTTAGGTGCAAATAAACAGCACAAGTGCAGTAACACGGAGTATGTTTAGGTGATAATAAACAGCACAAATGCAGTAACACCAACTACGTTTAGGTGCTAATAAACAGCACAAGTGCAGTAACACTAAGGACGTTTAGGTGCAACTAAACAGCACAAGTGCAGTAAACTCCAAGTATGTTTAGGTGTAAACTAAACAGCACACGGGCAATACAACACGTTAGAACACTGCCTGACAAATAGGAATAGCTGATCTAGCTAAGCTATACAGTGTATAAATATATGTACAACTCCTGGGATGTATATATATCCTCTACACACTAAATTTATCTAAACTGACTAGCCTGCCTGCTCTATCTATCTATCTATCTGGTAGAAAAGACACGGTCTCTCTCTCTCTGACTGACTGATCTTTTCTTTAACAACGCCGCAACACACTACACGCGGCCGCTTTGCAGGCCGCCTTTTATAGTGTGGGGCATGTGCTAAAGCCCTAAGCCATAATTGGCCAATGCCACCCTGGCATTGGCCAATTATGGCTCTCCGTTTATTGCACTATGACCCGCATGCTTGGCCAATCATCAGCGCGCAATGCCGCAGTGAATTATGGGCCGTCACTCGAATTTGGCGCGAACGACCCGTTTTGTTTGAATTTAGTTGAACGTACGAACAGACGATGTTTGAGTCAAACGTACGTTCGACTCGAAAACAAAGCTCATCCCTAGTAAACAATGCCTGATCTTTAAAATTAGGGGAGAAATAGTACCCCATTGTCGAAGTCAGTGGAATGAACAGCGTCCCATCATTGGTGTCAGTGGGAGGAATAGTGTCCCAACATTGGTGTCATTGAGAGGAAGAGCGGCCTGTTGGTGTCACTGAAAGGAACAGTGCCATCATTGGTTTTAAATTGTGGTACGAAGCTGTCAGGAAAGGCTCCATCCTCTGGTGCTTTTCATAATCTGGCTTGCAGTGCTGCGTTCCACCAGAAGGGCTCTCCTGGCAGTTTGGAGCTGTCAGGAGAACTTTCCCCTGCTGGTATATCACCTTTGGGACACAGTACTGACCTCCACCAGCGGATGGATAATGGCAGTAGGGAGCAAACAGCCTTTCCTGCGCTCAGCTGTGACCTGAACTCAATCATCATCTCTCTTTATACCCGGCGAGTTTAAGCAGAGCTCGCCCTGGTATTGTCCTATCTTCCAGACCTGACCCTGTCTTCTGGACCCTGTCTTCTGGACCCTGATTCTGATCCTTGATCCCTGCCTGGACTTTCCGCCCTGTTTCCTGGTTCCTGTCTTCCCTGGATTCCTACCCCACAGCCTGTCCATCCATCCACTCCCTGCTCTGTTCTGTCCCATCCTCACCCATCTGCTGACATCCCACGTGTATGACCACGGCCTGGCTTTGTTTATGAATACGGTATCTCCCTTTGATTGTATATGCTGTTTGCTGTTTATTGCACTGGTTGTTCCCACTTGTTTTGTAAATAAACACCTTTTTACTTCACTACTCACATTGTTGGTCTCCTCTGTGCAGTCACACAGTACTGATCTATTAGCTCTCCTGACAGTATACCAGGGCCATCCCTTCATCAGACGTGACTGCATTGAGGAACCACCCTGGTGTAGTGCGTTGCTCTAAACATGGATTACAATGAAATCCTTTACTTTTCTCTGCTAGCAGAAGAGGATGAGGGGTATTGATGCCAGGTTTTGGAGGGTTGGACTAGTGACCAGCTAATGGAAATTATCCGATCAGCTCATTCCTGGGTGGATCAGGGTTACATGACTTTTGATGATGTTCAGGCATTAATTCGGTTGTGTGTAAAGCCAGCCCTGTCATTTATTCCTGACGGTAGTGACAATTTCTCTCCCCCCTTCAGTCATGACCAAGTTGAATCCCTGGTGTGGTTATTAGAGGATGATCCGGCGTCTTTTGATGAGCATTATTCTTCTTGTCCCCAGAAAAAGTTATCTGAGCGTATTAGTTCTGTACAGTCTCTGATTAGACAAGGTGTGTGTGAACCTGCTTTTGTTCAACCTGTGCTGCAGGCATGGTCAGACCTCCTGATTCCAGCCAAGCCACTCCGTTCCAGCCCTGCTATTTACCACCTGCCTTCCCAAGGATCCATCTGTCCATCAACAATGGCAACCCTAGCCCAGATAATTCTGCATCCTACCAAAAATGACTACCCAGTTTCTACTAATTGTACCTACCCTGCCTTTAATCCACCTGTAACAACTCCACAAAAACCTCCTCCAGTCATTGTTCCTGTGTCCCTGCCACATTCCAACCCTTCCTCCTACGTAACTCCATCCCTTTCATACATCCCTCCTGTCAACAGGCCTGCAGTGACTAAATCTAAAAAGAAGCAAAAGTACTTCCCGACCCACACCATTGTGCCAGCAGCCCGATCTGTTCCAGTGCCAGCTGCCCAGTCTGTTCCAGTGCCAGCTGCCCAGTCTGTTCCAGTGCCAGCTGCCCAGTCTGTTCCAGTGCCAGCTGCCCAGTCTGTTCCAGTGCCAGTTGCCCAGTCTGTTCCAGTGCCTTGATTAGACAAGGTGTGTGTGTGAACCTGCTTTTGTTCAACCTGTGCTGAAGGCATGGTCAGACCTCCTGATTCCAGCCAAGCCACTCCGTTCCAGCCCTGCTATTAACCACCTGCCTTCCCAAAGATCCATCTGTCCATCACCAATGGCAACCCCAGCCCAGATAATTCAGCATCCTACCAAAGTGTCAGCTTCCCAGTCTTTTCCAGAGCCAGCTGCCCAGCCTGTTCCAGTGTCAGCTGCCCAGCCTGTTCCAGTGCCAGCTGCCCGGTCTGTTCCAGTGCCAGCTGCCCAGTCTGTTCCAGTGCCAGCTGCCCAGTCTGTTCCGGTGCCAGCGGCCCAGTCTGTTCCAGTGCCAGCGGCCCAGTCTGTTCCAGTGCCAGCTGCCCAGCCTAATGTTCCAGTGCAAGCTGCCCAGCCTATTGTTCCAGTGTCAGCTGCCCAGTCTGTTCCAGTGCCAGCTGCCCAGTCTGTTCCAGTGCCAGCTGCCCAGTCTGTTCCAGTGCCAGCTGCCCAGCCTATTGTTCCAGTGCCAGCTGCCCAGCCTATTGTTCCAGTGTCAGCTGCCCAGTCTGTTCCAGTGCCAGCTGCCCGGCCTGTTCCAGTGCCAGCTGCCCAGCCTGTTCCAGTGCCAGCTGCCCAGCCTATTGTTCCAGTGCCAGCTGCCCAGTCTGTTCCAGTGCCAGCTGCCCAGTCTGTTCCAGTGCCAGCTGCCCAGTCTGTTCCAGTGCCAGCTGCCCAGTCTGTTCCAGTGCCAGCTGCCCAGTCTGTTCCAGTGCCAGCGGCCCAGTCTGTTCCAGTGCCTGCTGCCCAGCCTAATGTTCCAGTGCAAGCTGCCCAGCCTATTGTTCCAGTGTCAGCTGCCCAGTCTGTTCCAGTGCCAGCTGCCCAGTCTGTTCCAGTGCCAGCTGCCCAGTCTGTTCCAGTGCCAGCTGCCCAGCCTATTGTTCCAGTGCTAGCTGCCTAGCCTATTGTTCCAGTGTCAGCTGCCCAGTCTGTTCCAGTGCCAGCTGCCCGGCCTGTTCCAGTGCCAGCTGCCCGGCCTGTTCCAGTGCCAGCTACCCGGTCTGTTCCAGTGCCAGCTGCCCGGCCGATTGTTCCAGTGCCAGCTGCCCAGCTTGTTCCAGTGCCAACTGCCCAGCCTGTTCCAGTGCCAGCGGTCCAGCCCATTCCGGTGCCAACTGCCCAGCCTGTTCCAGTGCCAACTGCACAGCCTGTTGTTCCAGTGCCAGCGGTCCAGTCCGTTCCAGTGCCAACTGCCCAGTCTGTTCCAGTGCCAGCTACCCAGTCTGTTCCAGTGCCAGCTGCCCAGTCTGTTCCAGTGCCAGCTGCCCAGTCTGTTCCAGTGCCAGCTGCCAAGCCTATTGTTCTGGTGCCAGCTGCTCAGCCTGTTCCAGTGCCAGCTGCCCAGTCTGTTTCAGTGCCAGCTGCCCGGTCTGTTCCAGTGCCAGCTGCCCGGTCTGTTCCAGTGCCAGCTGCCCAGCCTATTGTTCCAGTGTCAGCTGTCCAGTCTGTTCCAGTGCCAGCTGCCTGGCCTGTTCCAGTGCCAGCTGCCCAGCCTGTTACAGTGCTAGCTGCCCGGTCTGTTCCAGTGCCAGCTACCCAGTCTGTTCCAATGCCAGCTGCCCAGCCTATTGTTCCAGTGCCAGCTGCCCAGCCTATTCCAGTGCCAGCTGCCCAGCCTATTCCAGTGCCAGCTGCCCAGCCTGTTCCGGTGCCAACTGCCCAGCCTGTTGTTCCAGTGCCAGTGGTACAGTCCGTTCCAGTGCCAACTGCCCAGTCTGTTCCAGTGCCAGATACCCAGTCTGTTCCAGTGCCAGCTGCCCAGTCTGTTCCAGTGCCAGCTGCCCAGCCTATTGTTCCAGTGCCAGCTGCCCAGCCTATTGTTCTGGTGCCAGCTGCTCAGCCTGTTCCAGTGCCAACTGCCCATTCTGTTCCAGTGCCAGCTGCCAAGCCTATTGTTCTGGTGCCAGCTGCTCAGCCTGTTCCAGTGCCAGCTGCCCAGTCTGTTCCAGTGCCAGCTGCCCAGCCTGTTTCGGTGCCAACTGCCCAGCCTGTTGTTCCAGTGCCAGTGGTCCAGTCCGTTCAGGGCCAACTGCCCAGCCTATTGTTCCAGTGCCAGCTGCCCAGCCTATTGTTCCAGTGTCAGCTGCACAGTCTGTTCCAGTGCCAGCTGCCCGGCCTGTTCCAGTGCCAGCTGCCCGGCCTGTTCCAGTGCTAGCTGCCCGGTCTGTTCCAGTGCCAGCTACCCAGTCTGTTCCAGTGCCAGCTGCCCAGCCTATTGTTCCAGTGCCAGCTGCCCAGCCTATTCCAGTGCCAGCTGCCCAGCCTGTTCCGGTGCCAACTGCCCAGCCTGTTGTTCCAGTGCCAGTGGTCCAGTCCTTTCCAGTGCCAACTGCCCAGTCTGTTCCAGTGCCAGATACCCAGTCTGTTCCAGTGCCAGCTGCCCTGTCTGTTCCAGTGCCAGCTGCCCAGCCTATTGTTCCAGTGCCAGCTGCCCAGCCTATTGTTCCGGTGCCAGCTGCTCAGCCTGTTCCAGTGCCAACTGCCCATTCTGTTCCAGTGCCAACTGCCCAGCCTGTTCCAGTGCCAACTGCCCAGCCTGTTCCACTGCCAGGTACCCAGCCTGATGTGCCAGTTGCCCAGCCTGATGTGCCAGTTGTCCAGCCTGACGTTCCAGTTGCCCCGCCTGACGTTTCAGTGCCAACTGCCCAACTTGTTGTGCCACTGTCTGCTGCCCAGCCGGAGGTGTTCCCGTCTGCCGCCCAGCCGGAGGTGTTCCTGTCTGCCCCCCAGCCGGAGGTGTTCCCGTCTGCCGCCCAGCCGGAGGTGTTCCCGTCTGCCGCCCAGCCGGAGGTGTTCCTGCCCGTCTTTTTTCCTGGCGTCCCGGTGCCCGTTTTTTTTCCTGGCATCCCAGTACCAGTCTTTCTTCCTGGTGTCCCGGTGCCCGTCTTTCATCCCGGCGTCCCTGTCTTTATCTTCCACCCCGATGTGCCTACCTTTCAGCCTGATGAGTTCCTGTTCGCTGCCCAACCTGATGAGTAGGGATAAGCTTCGTGTTCGATTCGAACACATGTTCGAATCGAACATTGCCAGTTCGATCGTTCGTCGAAAAACTAACAAAACGGGTCGTTCGCGCCAAATTCGAATGACGTGCATGCTTGGTCAATCACAGCGCCCAAAAAACGAAGAGACCTAATTGGCCAAAGCCTGGGTGCTTTGGCCAATTAGGGCTTAGGGCTTTAGCACACGCCCCACACTATAAAAGGCTGCCTCCCGGGCGGCCTCGTGTAGTGTGTTTCGGCTTGCTTTACAGAGAAGTTAGACAGACAGTCAGTTAGAGAGAAAGCGATAGATAGAGACACAGGGCCAGATTCAGGTAGATGGGCGAATCTTTAAGTTGGAGTAACGTTTCTCATTTACGTTACTCCGGCGAAACTTTAGGAGCAAGTACTGTTATTCACAAAGCACTTGCTCCTAAAGTTGCGGCGGCATAGCGAAAATGAGCCGGCGGAATTCATATTGGGCGGGTAGGGGGCGTGTATTATTATAACTAGGCGCGATCCCGCGGCGAACGTACTGCGCATGCGTCGACTGTCAGTGCGCATGCTCCAAATTCTGTCAGTGAACGTCAATGACGTCAATCCCCATTCACGGACGTTTTACGCAAACGACTCAAATTTTTTTTTTTCGACGCGATGACGACGGCTATACTTAGCATAGGATACTCCACTAGGGGGCTGCTTTATCTTTACGCCGCGTATCTCTTACGGAAACGTCGGAAAGTCACTGCGTCGCGCCCGAATACGATCGTGAATTTCCGATTCCCGCTGATTAACATATTCTCGCGTTAATCAGCGGGAACGCCCCGCGCGCCATTTTTAAAATTGAAGTTACGATACGACGACGAAATACAATTACACTGCTCGTATAGTAACTCCAACCCGGCGTTTCATGTTTTCTGCTTACAGAAAACAGAAACGCCGGCTCAAATTGAGAGTTAGGCTGGAGTATCACTGATACTCCAGCCTAACTCTACCTGAATCTGGCCCACAGTGGGCCAGTTTCAGATAGGACTTATGCCGGAGTATCTCGAGATGTGCCGCCTAAGTCTAAATTTGCGCGGGAATATCTATGCACCGTAACCACAGAACTAGATACGCACCAAAATAGGTTATTCCCGACCGGCCTAACTTGACTACACCTGCACATCCTAGGTGCATATTTATGCCGGACGCATCTGGCAAACCCATTGATTTCCTATGCAAATATGCAAATGAGGGAGATACACCGATTCCCGAACATAGGCCCGATCGGCACAGGCTACTCGCGGTGTGCCTAAGCTGTTTGGCCGGCCTAAAGTTACCCCTCATAAAGCAGGGGTAACTTTGCACCAGACTTGCTCAAGTCAGCTGGAGAGCAGCTTCAGCAGCACCGTTACAGACGAGCTGAGCAACCACACTTGCAGCACAACACATGGCAGCCGTGGTCCTAGCACTACTAATGGGTCCCCCGCCACCAGGCCCGCCATCAGGGGGGTACAGGCAGTACACCTGTTAGGGGCCTGGGGGTCCCCAGGGGCCCGGATGGGAACCCCCTTAAAAAAAAAGAATATTCGATCGTGTGTGCGATCCTTTAGCCTGTAGGGTTCAATATTGGGTTGGCTCACCCTTTGTAGCTATTAAAGCTTCAACACAGTCGATCATACTGGACATGGCACGTTTGCTGTGTCGTTTTGCCCATAAACACAGTCGATCATACTGCACGTTGCACATTTGCTGTGTTTTTGGCTATAAACACAGTCGATCATACTGTACGTTGCACGTTTGCCGTGTTGTTTTTGGCCATAAACACAGTCGATCATACTGCAAGTTGCACATTTGCTGTGTTGTTTTGCCCATAAACACAGTCGATCATACTGCACGTTGCACGTTTGCTGTGTTGTTTTTCCCATAAACACAGTCGATCATACTGCACGTTGCACGTTTGCCCATAAACACAGTCGATCATACTGCACGTTGCACGTTTGCTGTGTTGTTTTGTCCATAAACACAGTCGATCATACTGCACTTTGCACATTTGCTGTGTTTTTGGCCATAAACACAGTCGATCATACTGCACGTTGCACATTTGCTGTGTTGTTTTGTCCATAAACACAGTCGATCATACTGCACGTTGCACATTTGCTGTGTTGTTTTGCCCATAAACACAGTGGATCATGCTGCACGTTGCACGTTTGCTGTGTTGTTTTGCCCATAAACACAGTCGATCATACTGCACGTTGCACTTTGCTGTGTTTTTGGCTATAAACACAGTCGATCATACTGCACGTTGCACGTTTGCTGTGTTGTTTTGCCCATAAACACAGTCGATCATACTGCACGTTGCATGCTTGCTGTGTTTTTGGCCATAAACACAGTCGATCATACTGCACGTTGCACGTTTGCTGTGTTGTTTTGCCCATAAACACAGTCGATCAAACTGCACGTTGCACATTTGCTGTGTTGTTTTGCCCATAAAGACAGTTGATCATACTGCACGTTGCACATTTGCTGTGTTTTTGGCCATAAACACAGTCGATCATACTGCACTTTGCAGTTTGCTGTGTTGTTTTGCCCATAAACACAGTCGATCATACTGCACGTTGCACATTTGCTGTGTTGTTTTGCACATTTGCTGTGTTGTTTTGCCCATAAAGACAGTCGATCATACTGCACGTTGCACGTTTGCTGTGTTATTTTGCCCATAAACACAGTCGATCATACTGCACGTTGCACGTTTGCTGTGCTGTTTTGCCCATAAACACAGTCGATCATACTGCACGTTGCACGTTTGCTGTGTTGTTTTGCCCATAAACTCAATCGATCATACTGCACATTTGCTGTTTTTGGCCATAAACTCAGTCGATCTTACTATACGTTTGCTGTGTTTTTGCCCATAAACGCAGTCCATCATAGTGCACGTTTGCTGGTTTTGCCCATAAACGCTGTCGATCTTACTGCACGTTTGCTGTTTTTGCCCATAAACGCAGTCGATCATACTGCACGTTTGCTGTGTTTTTGCCCATAAACGCAGTTGCTCTTATTAGACAGGTGCTGTTTATTTCTGATTTTGTCCTGTGCAGGCTATTAAAATGTCTGGAAGGACAACAAAGGCAGAGCGTCACAAGGGCAAGCAGGCTCTGCATCTAAAGGCAACGCTGGTGGTGGACGCGGTGCATCCTCTTCAGCACGTGGCTGCTCGTCCTTATTTTCGGGAGCTGGCCGTGTTGAGCCTCAACATGCAGAGAAAATAGTAGATTGCATGACCAAGCCGTCCTCATCCTCTCTCACACAGACTGATCTTAGTTTGTCTGGCAAAGCAGCTGCCAAGGCTTCCTCTTCCCTCTGTACCATGCCATCACACAATCCTTCCCTAGTCCCACCGTGTCCTCCTGAGGAGTCCCCCGAACTGTTTCAACACAGTGTTGGGTACATGCTGAATAAAGATGCGCAGCGTTTTGAAGGCTCCGTTGATGGAACACAGATAGAAGAAGGCATTGATGTGAGTCCAGGGAGAGGGGGTGGCCGAGAGGGACAGCAATCTGGCAGTGATGTTCCCCCAGCTGGAGCATACTGCCAGGTTTTTGACAGTGATGAGGAGGGAGGGGATGATGAGGTCACTGACTCTACCTGGGTGCCTGTCACCTGATAGGAGAGAGGAGGAGGAGAGAGGAGGAGGAGGAGAACGAGGCACAGGCACATCTCCAAAGAGGCAGGATGCCCTCCAGGGGTCAGCTTAAGGGCACACCAACTGCATTACAGCGCACATCTACGGCGCTTGTGCATGGCGCTGCTGTGACTGACCGGTACAGCAAAAGTTCCTTGGAGTGGGCCTTTTTTGAAACATGTCCACAAGATCGTACCTTTGCTATTTGCAATATATGTTGCAAGCATATCTCACGTGGCCAAAACATCAACCGCCTGGGTACCACATGCTTGTCCAGACATATGTCGACCTGCCATGCAGCTCGTTGGCAAGCACACCAGAAAGACCCACACCAAAGACAAAAGCGTACCTCCCCTTGCCCTTCTGGGACCTCCAACCCCACTAGACCCCCAGTCCTCTCTGAAGCCTGCAGTGAAGGTGTAGAAATAGGTGTGTCACAACCTAGTAGTAGTAGTACATGCAGGCAATCTACTGATAGGACCAGGCAAATTTCCCTGCCCCAGCTGCTGCACCCCCGAAAGAAGTACAATCCCAGCCATCCACATGCCCAGCGGTTGAATGCTAGCTTAGCGAAATTGCTAGCACTTCAACTGCTACCTTTTCAGTTGGTAGATTCTGCCCCCTTCCATGAGTTTGTGGAATGTGCAGATCCTCAGTGGCAAGTACATAAACGCCACTTTTTCTCACGGAAGGCGATTCCGGCTCTCTACCGCCATGTGGAAGGCAATGTCCATGCCTCGCTGGACAGGGCGGTCAGTGATAAGGTGCATCTTACCGCTGACTCATGGTCCAGCAGACATGGACAGGGACGTTACCTGTCTTTTACGGCGCATTGGGTGACTCTTCTGGCAGCTGGGAAGGACGCAGGGCAAAGTACAGTAGTTTTGGAGGTTGTTCCGCCACCACGCCTCCAAAACACTACTACTGTTTGTGACACACCTCTCTCCTCCACCCCCTCCTCTTCTTCTTCCTCTGTGGCCTCTTCCTGTGGTGATGTTTTCTCAGAACCAGCCGTGCTCTGTAGGCGTACGAGGGGCTACGCAGGAATGCAGGCCAAGAGATGCCATGCGGTGCTAGAGCTGGTGTGCTTGGGAGACAGGAGCCACACTGGGGAAGAGGTTTTGTCAGCTCTGCAGGGTCAGGCTCAGAGGTGGTTGATGCCACGCCAGCTGAAGCCTGGAATGGTGGTCAGCGATAATGGCACCAACCTTCTCTCTGCCCTGCGACAGGGAAAACTCACCCACGTGCCCTGTTTTGAGCATTTCCTGAATTTGGTGGTGCAGCGGTTCTTGGGCAGGTACCCGGGCTTACAGGATGTCCTGAAGCAGGCGAGAAAAGTCTGCGTGCATTTCCGGAGGTCATATAATGCCACTGCTTGGCTGACAGACCTCCAAAGGGAATACAGCCTTCCCCAAGAACCGCCTAATTTGTGACATGCCCACCAGATGGAACTCTACGTTGGCCATGCTGCAGCGGCTGCACACGCAGCAACGGGCCATCAATGAGTACCTGTGCCAATATGGCAGCAGAACTGGGTCAGGGGAGCTTGGTTTTTTTTTTCACTACGCCAGTGGGCCTTGATCAGGGATGCATGCACTGTCCTGTCACCATTTGAGGAGGCCACGAGGATGGTGAGCAGTGACAGTGCATGCATCAGTGAGACTGTCCCTCTCATTCACATGTTGGAGCACACGCTACGTGGAATAATGGACAGGGACCTTGAGGCAGAAAAGAAGGGAGGAAGAGAGGACTTCCTTACCTCTCAAGGCCCCCTTTACCCAGACAGTGGTCCTGCTTGCCCACCTAGCACACAGGAAGAGGAGGAGGAGGAGGATTGTATGAGTAGCATGGAGGTGTAGCCTAGCACTCAGCATCAGCAGCCTTCAAGGGATCATTTACAGTCCCAAGGAACACGTGGACTTTTACGTGGCTGGGATGAGGTGTCTGTGGATCCTGTCGTCCTCAGTGACCCAGAGGACTGTGCCCCGAATGCCTCTGCAAACCTACGCTGCATGGCCTCCCTGATCCTGCAAAGCCTGCGTAAGGATCCTCGTGTACGTGCTATCAAGGAGAGGGATCATTACTGGCTGGCAACTCTCCTTGATCCACGTTACAAGAGTAAGGTTGCAGACCTTATGTTGCCATTGCAGAGGGAGCAGAAGATGAAACTTCTGCAGGAGGCCTTGCAGAAGGGTCTGTGCAATGCGTTCCCAGAACCGGGGGGGATTACCAAAACCTGGCTCTGGACAACGTCTTGCTGAGGCTTCGGTGAGTCACAGAAGGAGCGGTGGAGAAGGTGGCCGTCTGACCGATGCGTTTAGACAGTTTTTTAGTCTGCAGCCCCAAGGTCTGACCGGTTCCAGCAACCATCGCCAGCGTCTGCTTTACATGGTCCGGGAATACCTAGGGGCAAGATCCGATTTGGACAACTTCCCCACCAAAAATCTTCTGGCTTACTTGGTCTTGAGGATGGCTCACTGGCCAGAGCTTGCACAGTACGCAATTGAGCTACTGGCTTTCCCTGCATCCAGTGTTCTTTCAGAACGCACATTCAGTGCTGCTGGAGGCTTTGTGACCGATCACAGGGTGCGCCTCTCCACCGACTCTGTTGATCGACTGACCTTCATCAAAATGAATCAGGCTTGGATCAACACCAGCTACCAAGCACCTGATGCTGATGTTACTGAATAATATTTTTTTGTTGAAATGTCGGATCCCTTTTAGACTGCGTATGCTGATGCTGAGTGACTGTCCTCTTATGCTGCTGATGGAATATCCTTCTCCTCCTCACTTTTCTTGCTGATAGCTAGTAAGAAATGTTGTGTTTCTGGGCTCCGCCACCAGTGCCTAAGGCACAATTTTTCTACCCCTGTTTAACAGGGGCGCCTAATAAAAAATTTTGATGCAATACTTTGCACGTGGCTCTTTGTTGTGCTCCAATTGGAGTTATTGGGAGGGGTTGCAGTGTTGTGTTGTGCCCAAGGCACAATTTTTCTGCCCCTGTTTAACAGGAGCGCCTAATAACAATTTTTGATGCAATACTTTGCACGTGGCTCCTTGTTGCGCTCCAATTACAGTATGTTTGAGGGGTGCCCTTTTTTCTACAATTTTTCTTTCACAAAACAATAATGGCCCCCCACCACCACTAAAATATTCGACATATTGTTGCCACACAGCACGTGCGCAAGCAGTATTAAATTACTTTTTTTTTTCTAGTACTCTCATGTTGTGCAGGGACATTTATAAACACGTGCCACTACTATAGACAGCCAGCAGGTGTGATATTTAAAGGAATTTTTCATATTTTTTTTCACTTTAAGCATCATTAACCACTTAAGGACCGGACCAATATGCTGCCAAATGACCCAAGGGTTTTTTTGCGATTCGGCACTGCGTCGCTTTAACAGACAATTGCGCGGTCATGCAACGTGGCTCCCAAACAAAATTTGCGTCCTTTTCTTCCCACAAATAGAGCTTTCTTTTGGTGGTATTTGATCGCCTCTGCGATTTTTATTTTTTGCGCTATATACAAAAATAGAGCAACAATATTTTTTACTTTTTGTTATAAGAAAAATCAATAAACTAAATTTCCTGACGCATTCATGGCAGCACACACTGGTTGTGACTCCGCCCCCACAACCTAACAGGATTGGTTAGCTATAAATTTGAAGGGGAGACGCCCCGCATCATTCTCTTTTTTCATCCTCACCTGACAAGATTGAATGAACAAGCAAAAAGCATGCCTCTTACCGCAAATCGCCCCAGCAGGTTCAGCCTCTCCTGTTTGGAAGTCCCTCCTGTACAGTCTCTAAATGAGCTTTATGGTGGGAACCCCGTTCTGGTGGTCTCAGGGGCTTTGGAATTATACTGGCATCTGTAGCAAGCTTTAAAGAAGCTTCAAATCTCGCAGTGGCCCCCACTTTCGCTCTGTCTTTCCTTCCAGTGCAGTGTGTGCTTCCACAAAGGTATTTGTATCATTACATTTACCACCTAAGGTTAGTCCGTTTTGTAGTCCGTTTTGTACCTTTGTCTGCCTGTTGTTTTTTTTCTCAGCTCTGCTGAGCCCTGTGGTTCCTCTGACACCCCATACTCTCGGGGTCACCGCTGCGTACCCCTTGGCGCTCTGCACATGCGCGCAGCTCAGTGATGACGCCGCCTGTCTCCTCTGCCCTCTTCCAAAATGGCGCCGGGCGAGCGGGACGCTTCTGCACATGCGCGCGTCAAAAAAAAAAAAAGAAGGAAAAAAGAAACAGTCCTATTGCTCTGTAGTTCTGGCTGCCGCACTGCTGCTCTGCTCTACTCAGAGTGAAGATTGCACCAGGTGTGTGCAGGCATGTCCCAGATCAGCCTGGGCTAATTGATTACACACAAAAAAAAAAAAAAAAAGAGGAATAAATAGGATAGAAGATATTATACAAGCTCCCAGAGGCGATTCAGTTTGCATGTGCCGCGCTATATAAGTTTTCATCATTCATTCATTCAATACATTTATATATTAATTTATAACATACCATAGAAGAAAGTGTATCCATAATTTAACAATTAATATAATCCAAAAAAAAAAAAAAAAGGATAGATATATGTATATAAAATTATTATATTAATTTAATAAATAGAAATGTTGGGGGGGAACATATTGTAATGTTTTCCCTTCTCTCTTTTTTCCCACCTTTTCGGGCTGTCTCTCTGCTATCCTCATGGGAGCCACTGCCCTCGCAGACCACCATCAGCTGACCAGGTATAGAGGCCGTCCAGAAGGTGGTAAGTAGAGGGGAGACAAAAAAGAGAGCCTGGCCACTGACGCTACAGTTTTGGTAGCCCTATCGGGTCAAGAGACGCAAGTTTGCGGCACAGAGGGAGATTCTAGCCATGCTTCCGGCAGAAGGCGCAAGAAATCGCTCAAGGTTACCCTCTTGATTTCTTCAATCAAGGCATAGCCGCTCGCGTCACAGCACTCCCGTCATAGTCGGTCCCACCGCAGACGATTACCTTCATCCCAGACAGAGCTATCTTACCCGCACCACGGCAAATGTTTGCCAAATATGCGGGGCGCCATCCTTGCCAGGGGAATTGGCCTGCCACTCGTGCTTCATCGAAGTAACCAAGGATTCAGAGGCCAGAGTAGATACTGAGCTCCCAGGAGAATCGCCACAGGGATCATATGTGGGCGATCCTTCCCCAAGCACATCGCCCGGCCGTTACGCCAGGGTGCAGTAACCCTCTCTAAGAATGAGGAGTGTGAGCAGGCGTCGGACTGTCTCTTTTTGGTTGAACCATTTGCCCATTCACAAGGAAGCGATCGGCTGGGAGGAGGTTATGGCAGAACTTCTGAAGGTTCAGAAATATTTCCCGGTGCTGAAAAGGGGGTCCTGAATCATTTCCCTTCATCGAAGAGCTGGAGAACCTCATAAAGGATAAGTGGGGGGGTCGCATAAGCGGCCCAGTATGAGCAACAAGTTTGCAGATTGTACCCCTTGTGGTAGTCTAAGATCGATTCTTTGATCAATGCAACTACGGTCGATTCATCTTTAATGCGACTCGCTAGAGACGTTTCTCTACCGATTGAAGACGCAGTTACCTTCCGGGACGCTCTTGATCATAAAATCAATATAGAACTGAAGAAAGCCTGCTCCACGACAGGAGCCGCTTGTAGGCCGGCTATCACCACAGCGGCAGTCGCTAAAACTATCGCTGCATAGGCAGCTAATGTTGAGAATCCCATTCTAGAAGGAGCCGACCAGGGGAAGATATTCTCCTCCCTGCAGGAAAATTAAGTTGGCTTACGGCTCCTGAGGGGGCGACTTCATGGCTGGGAAGAGCCTTATGGCCGAGACCCTGGATAGCGAAGGCAGCGTCAAAATCAACTGGTGCAAAATTCCATATGGCGGCTCAAGTGTATTCGGCACAAAGATGGACTCGGCCATCTCCAAGGTTACCGGGGGAAAGTCTGGGCTGATTTCTCCGATAGGAAAACCAGAGCCCCAGAAGGGCCCCGCTTACAGGCGTGATCTTCCTGTCAAGTACAGGGATGTTAGATCCTACCGCCCCGGCAGGGAATTTAGGAGGGACTGGAAGACTCGACCCTCCTTCATGTAGATACAGTAAGCCAATCACAGCTGGGGAACAGCAGAAGTCCTTTTTGAGGGTCCGTCTGCCCACCCAGCTCAGGTGAGCACCAGACTCAAGAGATTCGCTCAGATATGGGCAACTCGTATAACAGATCCATGAACACTATCCTCTATCAAGAACGGTCACAATTGGAAATTCATGGGCACATTGCCAGGGAACACATTCCAGCCTACCAAGTACTTCCGCACCAGAAAGGGAGGGGGTTTTATTCCCCTTTATTTCTGGTACAAAAAAAAAAAAAACGGGGATCTACGTCCAGTCTTGGACCTAAAGAATTTCAACAGACGATCAAAATAGAGGCCCTCAGATTGGAAAAGCCATCAGTCCATTTTGTTGTCAGTGGACGTGGGAGACTGGATGCTATCTCTAGATTTTTCGGGCGTTTACCTTTACATCCCAGTTCATCTTACCTTCCAGAGGTCCCTTCGGTTCTCAATCGATCAATCCCATTTCCAATTTTGGTGCCCCCCATTCGGCATCGCCTCAGCACCCAGAGCATTCGGCAAGTTAGGGTGTTCCTAGGGGCAGAATAAAATACCAGGTTGTACCGGGTGCAACTCCCTCAAGAGAGGCTGAAGCCCTTGCTCCAGAAGATACAAAGTCTGCTATCATCCAGACGTCTAACTGTCAGAGCCTGCCTCAGTACCCAGGGGTCCATGTCAGCATCCATACCCTTGATACAGTGGCCCCTGTGGCACATGCGAGTCTTACAGAACTCCTTTCTCAGGCAGTGGAATAGAACGTCAATACTCCAAACCATTCACATCCCGAACTGGGTAAAGCAATTAGTATGGTGGTGGACACACCCGTCCGACCTCGGAGTCCATTCCAAAAGTTCCCCCAAGTCCAGAAGTAGTAACATCGGACGCCAGCCAGGGGTGATGGGGTCCACACTATCTAGACTGAGTAGCCCAAGGACAGTGGCATTTTCGGGCTCAGGGCATAGTGTCAAATATTTTAGAGCTCAGAGCAGCCTTTCAGGCCCTCCTGGCCATTGCACCTCTTCTATAGAGGAAGAGTGTCCTGATCAGGATGGACAACAAGTAGCGGTGTCATGTATCCAGAGACAGGGGAGCATCAGGAGTCGCACGCTTCATAATGGAAGGGGCACAAGTGCACCTGTTAGATCTGTGGGGAGTATGCGTCCCAGCAACACAGAATTCGTTGGCCAACTACCTAAGCCGAGAGACACTTTCAAACACACGAACGGTCCCTGAACCAACAGGTATTCTCCATTCTTAAGAAAACTAGTACCAGAACCAGAAGTCGACCTAGCGGCCACGCCAAAGAACTCCAAGTGTCAGAGGTTCCTGTCCAGAGCCCACTTTCCATTACCTGAAGGGACAAACTACCTAGTTCTTCCATGGAGCTGCGAGCTAGGGTACATTTTTCTTCCAACTTCTCGGATTACAAGATTCCCGTCCCGACTTCGGAAGTCCTCAGCCACAGTTATTGTACTAATACCGTTCCGGCTGAGGAGGCCATGGTTTACGACCCTGCTACAACTAGGTACGCGGCCTCAATACATCTTCCAGTAACCTGGGATCTCATACATCAGAGGCAATTCTTCCATCCAGCCCAGAGAAGCTGCATTTGCCAGCTTTGAAGCTGAGAGGGCTAGGTTAGGGGAACTAGGATACTCTCAGGAGGTAATATCAACCTTGGTACAAGCTCCACTGATGTCACCTATACTAGGATCTGGGAGAGGTTCGTGTCATCGCAGCAAAGACATTGGAATCCCATCTCAAATTCTTGAATTTCTTCAGTCAGGGTTTAACAAGGGCCCGTATCTGAAGGTGCAAGTATCTGCCCTTTCAGCCATGACGGGTACTAGATGGGCTCTTCATAATCTGGTCACTCTGTTCCTCAGGGCCTACGTAAGATCAGACCACCTAGGAGGCCAGCCTTTCCAACAGGGGATCTCTGTGTAGTACTCGAGGCCCTGTCCAATCCACCTTTTTCTCCATTCAACTTAGTCTCACCGTGGAACCTAGCTCTGAAGATGGCTTCCCGTATTGCTATCACCTCAGTTAAGAGGGCGCCGGAGATACAAGCACTTATGGCTATGGAACCCCTATTCAGTGTTCTTCCCTGACAGAGTGGTTCTGAAGCCCTCAGACCATTTTTATCCAAGGGTAACTTCCTCCTTTCATTATAACCAGGACATCGTCCTTTCGTCTTTTACTAATGAGAGGGGCGAGTCCCATGACTAGGATGTCAAGTCTACCATCTCCAGTTACGTCACAGCTACATCTCAGGAAGACGGATTCTCTCTTGATTATCCCTCACGGGAGCAGACGAGGTCAGCCAGCTACCTCCCGTACCATTACCTCTTGGTTGTTAAAGCTATCAAGGAGACCTATTCCATCCAGCAACTTACGCCTCCTAGAGGGCATTAGGGCTCATTCGACAGGGGCAGAGGCCACTTCTTGGGCAGCATATTGCGGGACTTCACCGGAAACCATAAGCAGAGCAGCAACTTGGTCTTCCCAACACATCTTCATTTCTCACTACAGAGTGAATTCTGCTCTCCTGGCTACCGTCGACTTCGGCAGATCTGTTCTTAGAGCCAATTCCTCAGCACTATAAAGAATAAATATTACTGTTTTCTTGCACCCTCCCGACTGGCGAGTTATATCCCAGTGTGTGCTGCCATGAATGCGTCAGGAAAACGGAAAATTGTATACTCACCTTTCCGTAATTTTCCTTTCCTGACGCATCTTCATGGCAGCACACAGATGCCCACCCTGCTGTTTTATGATGATATATACAGAGAATGATGCGGGGCGTCTCCCCTTCAAATTTCTAGCTAACCAATCCTGTCAGGTTGTGGGGGCGGAGTCACAACCAGTGTGTGCTGCCATGAAGATGCGTCAGGAAAGAAAAATCAAACTAAATTTTAGTCAAACATTTAGGCCAAAATTTATTTAGCCACATGTCTTTAGTAAAAAAAAAATGAGCTACCTAGCGGGAACAGCGACACTATTACAGCGATCAGAAAAATGATCGCTTAGTGATGCTGGCAATAGAGAGTGAAAGGGTTAACTAGGGCGGTGATCAAGGGGTTAAAACTTTATTAGGGGGGGGTACAGGGGCTACCCAGGACCTAACACTAACTGACTGTCACACTGACACTAAATACAGTAATCATACATGTACGATTACTGCATTCAGTGACACTGTGACAGGGGGGAGGGGGGGGGCGATCGGGGGGGTTAAATGTGCCTATATGTAGTGTGTGTCAGTGTAGTGTTAGTGCAGACTTGTGTTGTGATCTCTCCTCGGCGGTGGTTGAAAAAACCACCGAGGGAGAGATCACATCGCTTCCTCCTTCCTGTGTTTACACAGGAGGAGGAAGTGACAGGGCGGGGGGGGGGGGGGGGGGCGTGCATTGGCTGAGAGCGATCCGGAGGGGGCGGACAAAAACGAATAGCCGCCCCCTCATCCCGGATCGCTCGTACAGCCGCGCGGACCACCGCATGTACCGGGGGGGTCCCGATCTGACCCCCGACCCACCTCAAGGCACCAACATATATATACACGTTGATGTGCCTGTCGGTGCCATTGTGCCGACGTAAATGTACATGCGGCGGTCCTTAAGTGGTTAAAATGGCTGCTCCGGAAAAAAACGTCCGTTTTTAAAACTTTTTTTTAATTGATACATGTTCCCTGGGGCAAGACCCAGGTTCTGAAAAACGTTTTCCAACATTAAACTGAATATTGGTCTTTAAAATAATCGTTTTTGAATTCGAACGTTCGGTTCCCATAGACTTCAATGGGGTTCAATGGTCGCGTGAACCCGCAGTCTGTTCGAACGTTCTGGTGCGAACCGAACCCGGGGGTGTTCGGCTCATCCCTACTGATGAGCTTCTGTTTGCTGCCCAGCCTGATGAGCTTCTGTTTGCTGCCCAGCCTGATGATATTCTGTTTGCTGCCCAGCTGGATGAGCTTCTGTTTGCTGCCCAGCCTGATGAGCTTCTGTTTGCTGCCCAGCCTGATGAGCTTCTGTTTGCTGCCCAGCCTGATGAGCTTCTGTTTGCTGCCCAGCCTGATGAGCTTCTGTCCGCTACCCAGCCTGATGTGCTTGCTCCCCAGTTTGTTCTGCCCACTGTTTGCCCAGATTTGTCCTCTGTCTACCCAGATGTACCCGCCTCTCAGCTCAAGCCTCCTGTTGTCCAGTTTAAGGCCATGGGCCTTTCTGATATTCAATCCAATATGACTTTACCCATTGCCCAGTTTGTCACTTTGGACTTTCCTCGGCAACAGATAGTTTGAGCGTCCAGAGGCCGGATCCTTTGAGAGGGGGTAGCGTCAGGAAAGGCTCCATCCGCTGGTGCTATTCATAATTTGGCTTGCAGTGCTGCGTTCCACCAGCAGGGGTCTCCTGGCATATTGGAGCTGTCAGGAGAACTTCCCCCTGCTGGTATATCACCTTTGGGACGCAGTACTGACCTCCACCAGCGGAAGGATCCTGGCAGTAGGGAGCATACAGCCCTTCCTGCGCTCAGCTGTGACCTGAACTCAATCATCATCTCTATTTATACCCGGCGAGTTCAAGCAGAGCTCGCCCTGGTATCGTCCTATCTTCCAGACCTGACCCTGATTCTGATCCTTGATCCCTGCCTGGACTTTTCCTCCCTGTTTTCTGGTTCCTGTCTTCCCTTGATTCCTGCCCCGCAGCCTGTCCATCCATCCATTACCTGCTCTGTTCCATCCTCACCCATCTGCTGACATCCCACGTGTATGACCTCGGCCTGGCTTTGTTTATGCATACGGTATCTCTCTTTGATTGTATATGCTGTTTATTGCACTGGTTGTTTCCACTTGTTTTGTAAATAAACACTTTTTTACTTCACTATTCACATTGTTGGTCTCCTCTGTGCAGTCACACAGTACTGATCTATTAGCTCTCCTGACAGAAGCCCTATGGTTGGTGTCATTAGAAGGAATTGCATTCCAACACTGGTTTTAGTGAGAGAGGAATTGTGCCCTACTGTAGGTGTCACTGGAGGGAATAGTGCCATACAATTGGTGTAAGTGTGAGGAGTTATTGTCACGCAGCCCCGCCCGACACGTTTCATCCTTATGACTGCTTGCTTTTGGCGTAAATACTGCTTTATGAATTGGTTAGCTAAAATAAATGTAATTTTCGTTTTTAATACTGCCATCAATTATGTAGGACTCTAAAGGAAAGATGTGAACATATTACAATTTGTGCATGTCCTAATCCTGAAATGTCTGTTTAGCCCAAATCCCAATTCCTAGAGAATGCAGAATGAGCTTGCAACAATCCTATGTACTAGTCTGTTATATGCTGGAGAAGAATTTTCGGACATGAAGCATGGGTCTCTCACAAGCTAGTAATTTGTACGTGGTGGCCACCTGTGTCTGTTTGACTTGTCTGGTTAGAACTAGTGTTTTCACATAATTTTTTGATTTGCAGATACATTTTCAAGAACACTGCATCCCAGACAGCGACCATTGTGATATACAAAGGCATTTTGACCTTTCATTATTTAAAAGAGTCCATTTGCTCCGGTAAGCATATCTACGTGGCACATGGTGGTGGATGACAACTGTGTCATGTTTTAAAAAGGATTATATATTCAAGCTTAAATGAAGGTTTAATTGAATCTTTTGGGCCCGTCACTGATTATTGCACACATTTGTCTTGTTGCTAATTGTTGCACTTTGAGTTTTAACTTTTTATTATTAAGTGCTGCACTTGTGTTTATGTATATTTTTCAATTTGCACTGGTTGACCTGTCAGCTGCTTTTCATACTCTAATGCCGCGTACACGCGATCATTTTTTGGCATGAAAAAAAAAACGTTGTTTTAAAAAAATGTTATTTTTAATGATCGTGTGTGGGCTTCACATTTTTCGGTTTCAGAAAAACGTCAATTTTTTTTAAACATGCTGCATTTTTAACGACGTTTTAAACGTTTTTTTCCGGGTTGTAAAAAAATTATTGTGTGTGGCCTAAAATGACGTTAAAAACCCACGCATGTTTAGAAGCAAGTTATGAGACGGGAGCGCTCGTTCTGGTAAAATTACCATTCGTAATAGAGTAAGCACATTCATCACGCTGTAACAGACGAAAAAGCGTGAATCGTCTTTTACTAACACGGAACCAGCTAAGGCAGCCCCAAGGGTGGCGTCATCCGCATGGAACTTCCCCTTTATATTACCGTTGTACGTCACCATGCTTTGCTAGAGCATTTTTTAAAACGATGGTGTGTGGGCAACGTCGTTTTAATGATGAAGTTGGAAAAACTGCCGAAAAATTATCGTGTGTACGCGGCATAAGTGCGATTCTCCTTGGATATGCTGATCCATGTATGGCCGGCTTAAACTGTGGTAGACATAACATTGCAATATATGTAACCTTTTGTCCCCAAACATATCTCACACACATTTCAGAAATATACTTTATTTTTTTTACTCAACAAACACTTGTTAAAAATACAAGAATGTTCTCACAATTCTGGAGGAAAAAAGTACATTGTACTTGAGTGGGAAGCATCAATGATTTGCTCATGATGTCTACAACTCTGTAACATACAAAACAGTATTTGGGTTAATGCGAAACACACACATGCCATCTGACACTGTACATAACAAAAACATAAACAGGTGGCATCCTGTAGCATTTCTGTCAAGTAGTCTTAGCAAAAAAAAAAATGTCAAACTGATGCATTAACTAGCAAGGGAGTTTAGGAATTTAACATGTGCAAATAAAGTGTACACTGCAAAATTTACAAGGACTCCACCCTGCTGTAAACAAAGGACACAACATGTAAACCTTCTCCTAGCATCTTAATCAAAACAGTGAGGCAATCCCATTCCTCCCTTTAAGCTAAGCAACTCAGAGGACCTGTTACTACATGTAAAAAGCATAAACACAACACTGAGTAAGATGGTGCAAGATGAAGTTATGTGGAATGGCCAGGAGACCAAAGAGTAAACTATTAAGAATCTGAGGAGGGTAGAGAGCTAGTTTTGAGAAAAGATGTGTGGCAGATATAGGAAACCGTTGACCAAGGATCTAAGGAGGAGTGGACAGGTGTACAAAAGGTTAGGGTCCCATGTTTCCCAGGAGCAGCCACCAATAGCAGGAGGTAAGCAATGTACCAAAACAGTGCAGATATTAAGGGATGAAAAACTTGAGATGTGGGGGATGATGATTGTACTTGAGGGGCTTGGAAAGCAGAGAACAAGGATCTGAGTGACACATTACAAATGTAAGAGGAACAACTGAAGGACAATAGTTGGCGTGGGATGAGAGTGGTAAAGGGTCCAATAGAGTGTTGCCAAAGCATCTGAAGATGAGATCACAGTTGGGGTGAGAAAGTAGAATGGCATACAAGAGTCTAGACCCTCATGGCAGGAGAAGCAAATTTTAGTGGGAAGGTGATGAGTAAACATCTGTGAAGGAGCAGAATATCTGTGGGGAAGATGGCTGGCATGTTGCAGATCAGCAGACAATTTGAAGTAACTAAGAAGAGTATATGCAGAAGAGTAAACAGAGGAGATGTTGGAGGTCTGGCAGGGAGCGTTTGTGGAGGAACATACACAGATTACAGCAGGTGAGAACAATGGAATGACCAAAACATTTAATATTAATCAACCAAGTACTTAAGAGATGTGACAGGCAGGGGATCACATGTATAAAATGAGGGGGCAGAGATTGTGAGAGGTGCAGTGTACTAGAGCATTCAAGAGCACATTGTACAATGATTTGATGAGTTGACCATTTGGACAGGAGAGAGATGAGAGCTTTTAAATAAGCAGACACAAATTATGGGAGGTGAGGAGTATCAATGAATGGGCCAAAGATGGTACATGAAGCATTCCATTTCTTATCATAAAGCTTTGAATGGAGGACTACATGGGAGTATTATGTTGGGAATACTCATTTGGTGAAGGTGACCAGAGAGGGCTTGTGAGAAATGAGCTGTGTAATGGACTGGCCAAAAGAGTAAAGAGTAATGTTCTGTGGAGGATTACAGGTTTTGAAGACATGGCCACAGGTTAGGAGAGGCCAAGTTAACACAGCTGGATGCTGTACAGTATTTATTTCTGTTATGCATTAAGTAGTCTTAGCTGTAAAAAAAAAATCAAAAAAAAAAATCAGACTTGTATAACAGTGCAAATGGCAATGATGTTCAAAGGGATGTAGCAGCCAAATCATGTCACTGCAAGTCTGACCAATGAAAGTTGTATGGATTACTGCACTTTGCTTACCTGTTATTAAACCATCCCAAATGGGTAAAAAGTGGGCTATTTTGAAACACAAGTCTGAATGTTTTTCGATTCAGGGATACAAATGCTACAGTGAATATGCAACCGTTTAAAATCATGGTACAAGTAGTAAAGATTTGCAGATTTCCTCTCCGGAACCATAAGATTTCACTTGGTGGCTATATTGAACTGCACACTCCCAATTAGAATTCAGCCTGGAAAGAACATGGTGATACAAACAGCTATTCCTTCAGAAAATGGGGGTAAATCTGCAAACATTTCTTAAAATCCTTGCAATGAACATAGATTACCCAGCAGAATACTTTGTGGGTGTAAATTACGATTAACAGTATACAATCACAGACTTAGAAGACAGTAGGATGGAGAAATATGCTGTAAGGCTTCACAGATTGGTATCTTTCCCACAAAAAAATAATAAAGAACCATTTGCCTGAAACATGCATAAAAAAAACCCTGCATAACCAGAGCTAACCGCTTAAGAAACAAATGACTAAGCACATCAGAGCAAGGGCCAGTAAAGATTTGGAAGGATAGAAACTTAGGGATTTCAGTCCGATTAGAGGGCCAGTTGACACACCAACATGCAGTTCAGTAAAGAAGCATTTGTGCGAGTTTCCAGTACCGCAGATGGAAAAACGGCCTTTTGCGATCAAGCCCTATATATTTTTTTCTGTGGTCCAGTGCATTTTGTAGCCCATTAAAATGAACGTGCTGTCAAAATACACAGCATGGGATTGCTTGTGTTCCCGTACAATCCCGGTATGAACTGGCCCTGAAAGATAGTTTATGAAATAGTCAAATCATTACTGCTTCATGCTACTCTATGTGTAAAATGTAATATTAATATTTGGGGCCTCATTTAAATGCGGATTTAAAGACTTCAGTACTTTGAAAGTCACAGACCTGGAAGAAGTATGCAGATTAGTTGTACTGATTCCACTTTGATTTTCATTATTTGCATGCTTACTTGAGAGGTCAAGATCTCAAGTAATGAAGCAAAAGACAGCATCTCGTAAAAGGAAGTTGGCAAAGGTAGAATGTGGCATGTTGCAAATCACCTGACAGTTTTGGGGAACAGAGGATAGTAGTATGGTAAGTAGCAGACTGGAGATTAAACAAAGTAAAACTTGGGGGATGTGTGGGAGGGGGAGAGGAGAGTTGAATAGAGGATCATACACAGAATATGGATGGTGATCATCATAATCAACATTAAAAATAATAGTAAGTGATTAGAGGACTTGAGAAATGTGGTGTGGAATGGGATCCATGTATTAAATGAAAGGGTACAGCTTGCAAGAGGTGGGGAGTGTACTGGAGAGTGAAAAATCACATTGAACAAGGTTCCAAGAGGAAACTTGCAGTTGTGGCACACAGACAGGATTGAGGGATTTTGGAGAATGATGATTGTGTGAGGGGAGGAGTGCTAATTGCTATATCTAGTAAAAAATGTAAATACTTTGGCCCTAATCATAAACATAGTGCAGGCGAAATGTGTCAGTTCAATTCAATTCAATCAAAAAGGAAAATGTGAAATACAAAAGAAATGCCAGGTGAATATCTACAGTGCAATATTAACACAATACAATGTAATGGGGCACCTCATATTTTTGGGGAAATATCATTTCTTGTTTTTTTTTTAAAGCTGTTCTAAGACATTTTACATCAGTGCAGCTTTTGCATGTGTATACACAGATATTGAGTGCTCATCAAACCACAGGGGAGAGCATTCATAGCTTGAAAAAAGCTTAGATGCCAACAATAGTGCAATCATCATTCTACATGGGCAACTGGCAGCAAATGAAGACCACAAGATATGTCCTGTTGCAATCTGTTCAGTGGTGGCTATGATGTCTGTACACATCACCAGCTGTTTTCTTGTAGGGGTTAAAGCAACCACTACCAGCATTACTGGACACAAATGCAGCATGACAGCACCTGTGTATGCATGCATTCCCTTTACAGTGCAAAATCTAGCTCAAAATGGGCCTGACAGAGTAACTTAAAGATCAACTTTTAATTAACAGTAAATATATAGCAGTGCTTTGAATTACTGTATGCATTTTATTTTTATGTAGATTAACACATGTGCTTAAGCTCTGCCAAAAGCTGAACTTCTGATGCTGAATCCAAGCACCTTTCTGCCAATAATTCAAAGATGGGTGGCACCATTCCAATTGGCAGCAGACTACAACTCTCAACTGGCACATATCAATTTCACTTCCATGCTGCTCAAAGCCTAAAACCCACACCGATAATTCAAAAAAAGTAATTTGATCAAACTTTAACCAGACCTTTATTTTATAGTCTTTGTATGGCAAAAAAATGTATTTACCGGTATATAACTCTTTCAAAACGCTTAGCATTCTGTCACTGACAACTTTGTTCAGATTGTATATATCTTTTTATAACACAGATACAAAACTAAATTTCTTTTAATAAAAGAGCAAAAACAAACATACATAGAAATCAGTTGAACATACAGAAAAAACAAAACAACTAATGGAAGACAGTTTGCCGAGTTTTTTTCTCCACTAAAAATGGCCACAATGATTCTCTAATGCCAACTCTAAATGGTGTCCTCTGTCCAATGCCAAGCCCCTCTAGTTTGGAGCAATCAAGCTGTGGGTTAAATGGTCGAGAAGTTGGGCCAACAGGTTCATCTGTAATCTGAAAAAAGTAGAAAACAAACATTCAGCACCAGTCTGATGTGGACAACAAAATACAGGTATTAAATAAAAAAAATTATACTGACCCAGCCACATTTTTTGTCCTTCCCCCAACATCTGGATTTCCCACTCTACAGTTGAAACAAAGTCTATCATGAGTTTATCGGGTTTTCCCCTTTAACCACTTAAGGACCGCCTCCTGCACATATACATCGGCAGAATGGCACAGCTGGGCACAAGCACGTACCTGTACGTCCTCTTTAAGTGCCCAGCCGCGGGTTGCAGGCGCGCACCCGCGACCCGGTCCGAAGCTCCACGACTGCGAGACCCGATCGCCGCCGGAGTCCCGCGATCGGTCTCCAGAGCTGAAGAACGGGAAGAGCTTCCCCGTTCTTCACTGTGGTGCCGTCACTGATCGTCTGTTCCCTGATATAGGAAAAGGCGATCAATGACGTCACACATCCAGCCCCGCCCCCCCTATAGTTAGAAACACATATGAGGTCACACTTAACCCCTTTAGCGCCCCCCTAGTGGTTAACTCACAAACTGCAATTGTCAATTTCACAGTAAACAATGCATTTGTATAGCATTTTTTGCTGTGAAAATGACAATGGTTCCAAAATTGTCCGATGTATCTGCCATAATACCGCAGTCACGAAAAAATAAATAAAAATAAATCGCTGATCGCCACCCTTAGTAGCCACTTAAGGACCGCCGCATGTACATTTACGTCGGCAGAATGGCACCGACAGGCACATCAACGTATATATACGTTGGTGCCTTGAGGGTCCGATCAGACCCCCCCCGGTACATGCGGCGGTCCGGTTACCTGGCACAGACACATAGGAACTGTGTGTCAGTGTGCTGTTGTGTACACTTACTATGTGATGTGATCTCTCCTCAGCGGTGGTCGAAAAAAACGCAGAGGGAGCGATCACATCACTTCCTCCTTCCTGTGTTTACACAGGAGGAGGAAATGACACGCAGGGGGAGCGCGCGGATTGGCTAAGAGCGATCCGGAGGGGGCGGACAAAAACCAACCGCCGCCCCCTCTGCAAGGATCGCTCGGCCAGGTAACCGGACCGCCACATGTACCGGGGGGGGGGGGGGGGCACATATATACGTTGATGTGCCTGGAGAGACACATCACATAGTAAGTGTACACAACAGCACACTGACACACAGACACATAGGAACATTTAACCCCCCCCGATCCACCCCCCCCACCCCCTCCCCCCGTCACAGTGTCACAGTGTCACTGAATGCAATGATTATATGTATGATCACTGCAGTTAGTGTCAGTGTGACAGGCAGTTAGTGTTAGGTTCAAGATAGCCCCCTAATAACGTTGTAACTCCTTGATCACCGCCCTAGTTAACCCCTTTCACTCCCTATTGCCAGCATCACTAAGCGATCATTTTTCTGATCGCTGTATTAGTGTCGCTGTTCCCGCTAGGTAGCTAATTTTTTTTTTATTGCGATTTTTTTTTACTAAAGACATGTGGCTAAATAAATTTTGGCCTAAATGTTTGACTAAAATTTAGTTTGATTTTTCTTATAACAAAAAGTAAAAAAATATAGATTTTTTTTCAAAAATGTCGCTCTATTTTTGTATATAGCGCAAAGTATTTGATCGCAGAGGCGATCAAATACCACCAAAAGAAAGCTCTATTTGTGGGAAGAAAAGGACGCAAATTTTGTTTGGGAGCCACGTCGCACGACCGCGCAATTGTCAGTTAAACTGACGCAGTGCCGAATCGCAAAAAGGGGCAAGGTCATTTGGCAGCATTTTGGTCCGGGTCTTAAGTGGGTAGTAAAAACAAAAAATACCAAAAATATGTAAAGAATACATATCGGCCTAAACTGATATTTATTATAGCAAAAAGTATTGTTTATTTTTTCAAAATTGTTGCTCTATTTTTGTTTATAGCGCAAAAATTAAAAACCAAAGAGTGATCAAATACCACCAAAAGAAAGCTCTATGTGTGGGGAAAAAAAGGACGCCAATTTTGTTTGGGAGTCACATCATACGAATTGTCAGTTAAAACGACGCAGTGCGGAATCGCAAAAACTGGCCAGGTCCTTTACCTTTGTAATGGTCCGGGTCTTAAGTGGTTAACTACTTACATTTGGTGCATTTTTCCTGTCAGAACAGTTCTGTCCTCTTATTTGTGTCACTACTGTTCAGCTTCACCAGCCAATCTTTAGGAATCCTGCCATTAAAGAAATATGTAGACTGCCACCGATGACCTCTCCCGAAAATGCTAACTGCCTGGCCATCAGGCTGGCCCTCTTCCTTCAATACGTTAAGTAAACATTTATGCAGATAAGAACATCTGACTTTCCTTGTCAGAATACCTTACTTATTCCAAGTTAGCAGCTCAGTATGTACTAAAGCCAGTGGGGTTTATTTACTAAAGCTAGAGAGTGCAAAAATCAGGCTCACTTCTGCATAGAATCCAATTAGCTTCTAACTTCAGCTTGTTCAATTAAGCTTTGGCAATAAACCCTGGAAGCGGATTGGTTTCTTTGCAGATGTAAGCCTGGTTTTGCACTCTCCAGCTTTAGTAAATAAACCCCAGGGTGTCAAAATGAAATGTGAAGCAACTAGGATTTCCAGCCTTGGTCTGTTCCTGCGTTTTGGCAAGGCCTTCTGACTTGTACAACCTTAGGCTCCACGTACACTAGCAGCTCCTAAACTTGAGTTTAGGAGCATTTGGTGCTTTTTGCTGAGGTTAGAGGAGATTCAAGGAGGTTCAACCTCCTCTAACCTCCCTCTCCTGATAGACTTAAACCAACAGAAAAATTGTTTAGTTCCCCTGTCTAAATCCCAGTGTTCAGAATAGTATTATATATTTCTAAAAAAAGGTACTAATGAAAGAAATAGAACCTAAATTCCCTAACCTAAAATTGGTAAGTGGGAGCAAGAACTGGGGGCAAGACTAAATGAGCTTCTGAAGAGGAAAAAATTAAAACTGGCATGTTGTATCTTAAAGTGGAGGTTCACCCTAATATTTCACTCTCTATGAGCACTACTGTCTCCCAGTGACCATTACAAATTGGTGGTATTTTTTTTTATAAAGGCTCACCTTTATATTTTCTCCAATGTGGCCTGTCAATCAACTCTCCCCGCGGATGAATGGGCGTCCCTATCTTTCCCCCGACGCGCTCAGTCTCCTGGGAATTAGATGTGATGTTCCCAGGAGACGATCTCTCATGAAATCCCCCGATATTACTGCGGTCACGTGACTCGGCAAGTGTCTTTATGGTCAACGGGGCGGGTCATATTGACGCCGGCCGTTGCCATGGTAACTGTGAAGCGTTGACGGCGCCGCTCGCCGTCAACACAGCACAGCAAAGGACATGCGCGGGATACAGCGGTGCATGCTGGGACGCCAGCATTCACCGCCGTATCCCGGAAATGATTAGTGCTGGGCTTCAACGTGCCCAGCGTGCCATGAAGCAAGATGAAAACTGCCTGAACACTGAAATCAAACATATCGTTTGGCAGTATAATAGCATCCTGGGGGCCAATACATTAGGACACACGGGCTGCTAATTAACAGAGGTAAGAGGAGCATAAAACTTTAAAAAAAAAAAAAAAATCGATTGAAACACCGCTTTAAGACGAATTCATAGCTAGATGGTATGTAACCCTGATCAGAGCTCAGAGCTTTGGGGCGGAAGCATCCCCTCTATGTTGGAGGGAGTGTGGTTTGCGGTACTTTGGCATACCTATGGTGGGAATGTATTAAGATACAGGTCTTTTGGAGGGAGATCAACAAGGCTATTCATAAAATAACAGGGGAATATATGCAAGTTGAACCCTAGGAATAATTATTCCATAATACTGGTAAGCCTATAGCAAAATATAGGAGATCCTTGGTACCACACCTGTTAAATGCAGCTGGATACCTAGATACTGGCGAACACCAAAACCCCAAGTGTGAGGGAATGGATACTAGAGATTGACAAGATTTGTTCCACTGAAAGGACTATACATGAAGTGGAGGATCGATATAATGAAACCTGAAAAAATGGCTAGATTTCAAAATAAGGTAAGTACTGGGAAAGTGTGATGCAGGGGACTGAGAATATATAGGAGTATCGTGAGTATGTAGAAGAATAAAAGAAGAGGGGGACAAGATAAGTCAGACGATGGGTGGTGTATCTATGTATAAGGGCGGTGTCTGTAACAATGTGTTTTTTCTTTGAAAATAAATAAAAATTATTGAATCCAGAAAAAAAAAAAAAACCTGACTCATGAAATTTTTCTTGCTATTAAAATGATTATCTATAAAGAAGTTTTTGAAAAAAAAAATAATGAAGGTAAAAAACATTCTGTGTGCAGCAGCCCCCCCCCCCCCCCCCCCCCCAAATACTCACCAGAGCCCCATCTCGATCCAGCAATGTGCACAAGAACCTCAGCTCCCCTTACTCATTTTGGCTAAGAGAGCAGCAGGCTCTTCTTTGCAAAAACAATCCAAATCTGTTAGATGGGTCACCCCCCACAGATTTTCAAATCGGATTCAGGTCTGTGCTCTGGCTAGGCTATTACAAAACGTTATCCTTCTGGTGAACACATTCTTTTGTTGATTTGGATGAATGCTTTGGGTCATTGTCATGCTGGAAGATGAAGTTCCTCTTCATGTTCAGCTTTCTAGCAGAAGCCTGAAGGTTTTCTGCCAATATTGACTGGTATTTGGAACTGTTCATAATTCCCTCTACCTTGACTAAGGCCCTGATTCCAGCTGAAGAAAACCAGCCCCAAAACATGACGCTGCACTCCTGTGACCAGTTTTCAGCAGAGAGAGGACTGAAGTCTGCTCTCTGCTGACATCACGGATATCAGTCCAGGCACCGCATCTTTGTGACAAAGTCTGGATCCACCAGGTGCCTGGACTGACACCCGTCTCAGCCTGAGACAGCCCGCTCCGCCCCCCAAATTTTCAGATGGAAAAAATTCCGACGCATGCTCAGAAACAATACAACGAATGCTCTGAAGCATTAAACTTATTTTTCTCGGCTCGTCGTAGTGTTGTACGTCACCGCATTCTTGACAGTCGAAAGTTCAGAGAACTTTTGTGTGACCGTGTGTATGCAAGCCAAGCTTGAGCGGAATTCCGTTCCACCCTTCCATCTAAGGTTTTTCCGACGGAAAATCTGATCGTGTGTACGGGGCATTACTTCTCTTTTAAAAATTACCTACAGCTTTGCATACATTTGTTTTTCAAACATGCACAATTATGAACTTACAATGTGGGGCGGGTACCTGGTTTTGAAAGGTACCAGTGCCCATTTCCAGTTGGATCGCCAAGGCACATTCACTGGAGGTTCTTCTCCAACCCCTCCCTGCAACCCCCTGGAAAAGGTCACAGGGCTCAGAAGGCTGCAGGACCATTTACAAAGTGCAGCGTAGCTTACACACACACACACACACACACGGAGTCACAGCCAGGTGCCCACAGTAAACATGCCAGCGCAACTGTAGCTGTTAACTTTTAATAAACAGCCACTCACCTGTCCCACAATCCAGTGATGGGCTCATCCCAGCCGTTCTGACATCTCATCTTTGGCGCAGCCCTCTTAAGTGTGGGCACCTGGCTTTGACAGCTTGTGGCTTCACAGCCAGGTGCCCATTGTGCATACACGAGCCACGCTGCACATTTTGAATGGTCCCGTAGTCGTCCGTCACGTGTCCGGGTGTGCGGAGAGGGAGGAGAAGAGCTTCCACGGGTATCTGTCAATCAGGTACCCGCTTCTCCCCCTCCCCAAAAGTAAAATTTCTGAAAGAGAGGGGGGGGCTTGCTTAAAGCAGAAAGAACTTCCTTTTCGGGTGGAGCTCCGCTTTAATAATAAATATGAACAAGGTGATGCCACACATCTAAATTTATTGTCATACAGTTTTTATAACTACTGTTGCCATCTACTAGGTTCTTGATATTTGCTGCTTAAATGATGTTCAGGATGGCAGAGCTACGTATTAATGTGTTAATCAAACATGGAGAGCTCCATCTTAGAAAGATCAGAAAATGTTTGTTCCAAAAGAGCCAATCTTAATATTGCTGTGAGGAATGTGCAGAGATATTTATATACAAGTTCATTTGCTTCCATTCTGGCATAACAGTAATGTGACCTTGGTAAAAGGTTGATATGTCGACATGAATCTATTCATTTTTTATGCTCGCTTGCCTAAGCTCCGTTTCTGGGAGAACTATGCCAACAGTAACTCATGATAAGACTTGTGCAGTCTTTCAGAGATTCCGACAGTAATACAAGACCTGAAGGCAACTGTGCGCATTTCACATGTGTTACACATTCAGGGACTGCTGTATAAAGGTACATAAGCAAAGTACCTAGATATTAAAAGGAGCCGTTAGAAGAGAAGTATCCCCCCCCCCCCCTTTTATACTTACCTAGGTGGAAGCAGCATGGCAACGATGCTGCATCTATCCCCCAGCGTCTCTACACTGAGAACCGAGCAAGCGAACACCGCTAATGGCTTGGTTCTCACAGATCTGAGAGGAGAGCTGCTGCCTGTCAAAGCTCTTAAAATAGGGGTGCGCGTTATACGCCGATAAATACGGTACATGCATAAGCTGCAGAGCCACTTCATGGCACCCCAGTATTATGTGCAGTCCCAATTCTATACATTTTCAGTTTTTTGACCATTTTCTCTACAACTTTGACTGATGAATCATTGTTGCTACAAGCATCAGGTCTCAAACAGCGAACCATCTGGGTTTTACATGCACTATATTCTCTAGTTATTATAGGCAACTAGGAAAAAAATAAAAGCATACATTAAAAAAGTGTTTTCAACCATAGCACCTAATGGGTCAGATTTTTTTCAAGTTTAAGTGAAAACTTTTAATGAAAAAGTTTAGAAGTGTTGAGTACAAGTGGATCTTTGAATGCACAAAAACATTGAGCCTAAAGGAAGATGGGCTACAACAGAATAATGCCAGGCTAGGATCACATTTGTCAGCCAAGAACAGCAAAGTAACACTTGGCATACAATCACCAAGCCAAGATGCTAAAAGATCAGAAAAAATTGCCTGTTCTGATGCATCACCAAGTCTTCAAATGCAAAATACAGATGAAGGCTTGTTTCAATATTAATCTGTGTTTCAACTGTTCAGACTCGCGAAGTGGTACTGCAGCAGCGTTGACACATTTTAATACCACTTTGGCATCATTTGAATACCACCACTTATACATACATTACTATCCATTTATACATACTATGTATTGTAGATAGGTGTATCATATGATGAGGTGTATCATATGATGAGGTTCCCATTAAAACGTATATGAAATTTACTTACTGGTCTCAGATGACTGCTGGGAAGATTGAAAGCATCAGCCATAGCACAAGCCATTTCATACTTTGTCATTTGTTCATTCCCTGACCATTGATAAATTCCCTTTATCAGAGAAGGTTCCTGGAAAATAATAAAAAGGAAGTAACATACAATTTCAAAGAAAAGCATTAAACATGAACATGTACTGTGCCTCATGCAAAGCGAGACAATAGTGCACATAACTGCCAACATCCTCAGCGGCATATACTTCTATTCCCTTTGTTTAGTTTCCCTGAGCAAGAACTTACAGGTAAGGGTGCATGTAACTAGGGCCGAAACAACTAATCGATTAATCGACAACTAATCGATTATGAAATTAATTGATTACAATTTTCATAATCGATTAATCGGCCAGTAACTTAATGGGGTTAAAAAAAACTAAAATTAGCCCTTTACAGTACAAAAAAGCAAATCGCTACTGTAAATATTACTTTCACTGTCCCACAGTAAAAAAATGAACCCCTTACAGTAGCGATTATTTGCTCTTTTTGTACTTTTTTTTAACCCCATTATGTTACTAACCATCACAGGCCTGGGTCACACCTTTTTTTGGGTGCTTTTTGCAGAAACACACTACAGTTCATTTACATGTTTTTCTATGGGACACGTTCACGGCCATGATTTTTTTTTCAGCTGCTGCGTATTTGGAAAGGGCAAGGACTTTTTAAACGCAAAGCAGTGCTATTTATTTTGGTTCAATATATTTCAATAGAGAAGCTGTAGAAAAGCATGTAATGTGTTTTTGCGGCAAATTGTGTTTTGTAATCTGCCCAACAACAAATTGGCCCAAAAAAAATAAAAAATGCCATCCGGGATGAGGGGGCGGCTGTTCGTTTTTGTCCACCCCCTCGCGATCGCTCCCAGCGAATTAGCAGAGCCCCTGTCCTGCACTTCCTCTGCCTGTGTAATGTAAACACTGGCAGAGGAAGTGATGGCAGCTCTCCTCTCGGCGGTATTTTCAATCCGACGAGAGGAGAGAAGACATCACAGTAAGTCGCACCAACACTACACTGACACCAGGCACACTTAACCCCTTCCGATTACCCCCCCAGCCCCCTGTCATAGTGTCACTGATTGCAGTGATCATATATTTACTGATCACTGCATTTAGTGTCAGTGTGACAGTTACTGTGACAGGCAGTTAGTGTTAGGTCCAGGGTAGCCCCGTACCCCACCTAAAGTTTTAACCCCTTGATCACCGCCCTAGTTAACCCTTTAACCCCCTATTGCCAGTGTCACTAAGCGATCGGTTTTCTGATCGCTGTATTAGTGTCACTGTTGCCGCTAGGTAGCTAATTTTTTTTTTATATTGCGATTTTTTTTTTTTACTAAAAGACATGTGGCTGAATACATTTTGGCCTAAATGTTTGACTAAAATTTAGTTTATTCGATTTTTTCCTATAACAAAAAAGTAAAAAATATTGTTGTTTTTTTCAAAAATGTCGCTCTATTTTTGTTTATAGCGCAAAAAATAAAAATTGCAGAGGCAATCCAATACCATCAAAAGAAAGCTCTATTCGTGGGAAGAAAAGCACGCAAATTTTGTTTGGAAGCCACGACGCACGACCGCGCAATTGTCTGTTAAAGCGATGCAGTGCCGAATTGTAAAAACGCCTTTGGGCATTTAGCAGCATATTGGTCTGGGGCTTAAAGTGGAGTTCCACCCATTTTTTTATGTTTGTCTGTGCTGCATGCCCTAATCTCATAGTGTTCAGAATGGACAATTTTTATTTATTTTGTTGCTTGTAAATACCTTTATTTTGTAGTCCTTCATTACTACCTCCTCCTTATTAGTCTAGGCTATTAAGTCACATGGCTATTTGCAAGGGTTTCTGGGATAGGCATCATGTTTCCCACTAGTCCTTGCAAACCTGACTGAAACCTAATACATTGCTTGTGCAGCCCTGAGCATGTGCGAGATATGCAAAGCTGAAATCCAGGAAGTCATACAGTCTGGATTCATGATGCCCACACTTAAGATGGCCACGGTCTATTGCTAGATTATATCTAAATGCTGTAACAACCTAACAAAACGGACCTTAGTTTACAGACTAACTTTACTAGAATACATTAAGCTTGTGTATTACAGGGGTATTTATATTAAAAAAGGTAAAATAGGATTTTTGTATGCACCGTAAAATCCTTTTCTCTGAAGTTCATGGACCCAAGCAGTGCCAAAAAACGAGGGGTGGGCACGGCAAGCAAACTAACTTCCACCCAAAAACAAACAGTGCTCCTCAACAGAGGAGTTGTAATCTTAAACAGCCGCCCGCAAAACTTTGCGGTCGAAGCAGGCATCTGCAGATGCATGTATATCAACCTTGTAAAATTTAGTGAAGGTGTGAACGGACGACCAGGTCGCTGCCTTACACACCTGTGAGACAGATGTTTGATGTTGGAATGCCCAGGAAGCACCTTTCGCTCTGGTTAAATGTGCCGTGACAGGAAAGGGAGGCGCCCGCCCCTGTAGGGCATAGGCCTGAATCACGATCCGTTTAATCCACCGAGAAATGGTGGGTGACGAGACCGCCAGACCCTTCTTTGGACCAGTCACCGATACAAACAGGGAGTCTGACCTCCAGAACGGAGCCGTAGCAGAGAGATATACTCGCAGAGCTCGGACAACATCCAAGGAACGTAGAACAACCTCTTTTGGATGTGACAGCCGAGGACACAGGGATGGAAGCACTATGTCCTCATTAAGATGAAAGGCCAAAACAACTTTTGGAAGAAAAGAAGGCTGCGGGCGTAACACTGCCTTATCCTTGTGGAGGATCAAGTAGGGGGACTTGCAAGACAACTCCGCCAATTGAGAAACCCTCCTGACTGATGTAATGGCCACCAGAAAGGCCACCTTCTGAGAGCGTGTCAAAAGGGGGATCTCTCTGATGTTCTCAAAAGGAGGTTTCTGAAGTGCAGATCCATGGGGGTAGGGGTGGCCAAACTGGAGGGCCCACATGCCGAACCCCTTGCACAAACGTTCTTACCAGTGGATGAGCCGCCAAAGGACGTTGAAAGAAAACAGCCAAGGCTGAAATCTGCCCCTTTATGGTGCTTAGAGCAAGACTTTGATCCACCACATGTTGTAAAAACAGCAGGATTCTGGAAACCGAATAAGCCCGTGGGCGCCACTCCATGTCCCCACACATGGAGATGTAGGCCTTCCACGTACAATGATAGATCTTCCTAGAAGAAGATTTCCGTGCCCTCAGCATGGTGGGAATTACCGAGTCAGGCAGACCCCGGTCCCTCAGTACCTGACTTTCAACAGCCATGCCGTTAAAGCCAGCGACTGTAAAGCAGGATGAAGAATAGGACCTTGCGACAGAAGGTCCGTCCGCATTGGCGGTCGCCAAAAACATCTGCGTACAAGGTCGGTGTACCAGGGGCGCCAAGGCCAATCTGGAGCAATTAGATTCACCGGGATCCCCTTGGTCTCAACCCTGCGAAGCAGGCGAGGAAGAAGCCTCAATATGGGGGAAGGCATATATCAGCCGATACTGACCCCATGGAGCTACCAATGCATCAGCCCAGGGATCTTTTGACCTGGCCACAAAACTCAATACCTTCCAATTGAGTCGAGAAGCCAGGAGATCCACGTCTGGCATGCCCCATCTCTGGCAAAGTAGCTGAAAACACATCTGGGTGTACCGACCATTCTCCTTGGTCTAACATCTGGTGACTTTTATACACCCGGAATGTATACGGCCGACAGAGCCGACACGCTCCGTTGTGCCCACCGAAGGATGTGAGCGACCTGTGAGGGTAAATCTGCCACAGCCTTCTTGGAAATCACTGCAGGGTACCACCGCAGATACTGAGGCTCTGGAGAGCAAGGGAGCTGTATCCAAAGTTGCATCGCCAACATACGCAAGGCCATGCACTAATTGGTCAGCCAACTCCACACAGACCAGGGAAGCCTGTTCTGACAAGGCATCTGAAATAAACAACCCACCCTCCTTGCTGCCAAAGATCAAGGGGTTAACCCCAGAGGAACTCTCCGCCCTGACCTGGTTACTATTAGCACTGCGGTCCGCCACCAACACTCAGCACAGTGTGTGCCTGAGGAGTCTCTTAGGTAATCTGCCATTCGCGCCGTGCAGAAATAGCCACCTGAGCGCTAGAGGCCAAAACCACAACAAACGCCTGCCGCTCGCCTCATGAAAAAAAAAAAAAGAAAAAAGAAAAAAGAGCACGAGCTACAAGAAAATGGGCGCCAGCTGCAAATACATTAGAAACAGTGCGGCTACAAGAAAATGGCCACCAGCTGCATTAAAATAAATACAAAGCGGCCCCAAGAAAATTACGCCAGCGCAAATCTGAGGTAAAAGAAGGCCGCAAATCTTGAGCCTCTGAACGGAGGCCCCCCTTAATGGCAGACTACCTCACTGGGACCGCTGAAGCGTTCCTGACAGACCCACCGCCGTACTAGTATTGGGTGGCTGTCGGCCACGGCCCACCGTGACACGGACTGCAGTAGCCCAGTCATAAGTGAGCCCCGGAGCATGTAGCTCACGGACCACCCCTGGAGCAATGGGGTATGTCGTGACCGACACCGCACGCAGCTAAAGGTCTGCTCACGCTCGATGGCCGGACTAGGGAGACTACAAGGATCTATATTATCCAGCCTGTCACCCAGCCGGCAGATAGTAGATCTCAGGATCAAAAAACAGAAGAAAAAAAAATGGGCCCCCAGGGAGCCGGGTCCTTCTCCTATGCTAGGCAGAAAAAAAACTGAGCTGCTGACTGCAAAGTGAGGGGTTATGACCAGAGGGCCTTCCCCCTGGGCGGTGCTGTTCAGGTTTGCTGTATTACATGTTTTTTAACCATTTAACATGTCTGCCTAGTCCTCTCCTGATAGACGAAACATAACCCTACTGTTAAGATTATTCAGAGCTGTGTCCGTCCATGAAGGAAAGAGAAATAATTACATAATAATGCATGTACCATCTAGGTAAAATGTGAAGGAGGGGAATGAAGTAGGTTTGATAACCACAAATAGGAAGGGGTAAGGTTTTTTTTTTCCCCCTCTTGTGTTGTCGTTGCTCTTTTTTTGTATATGTGAAAATACAATTACAATTATAGTGCTCCTAACTCGCCCCAAAAATGCTGCTTGTAGGACTAATGTCCTGCAAGCGCACCATTTCAGTGTGAAAGCACTCAAGCTCTGTGTTAATATTTTCTTTCTTTGTAATTAATCAAAAATCGAGGTGTTTGAAAGTGAAGATTATTTAATCCAAAATGCAGGAAAAAGTTTTCGTGATGCTTACAAATTGAGAGAAAAGGCAAAAAATGACCTGAGAAGAAGGTAACACCCACCCCATCCTTTACAGTGAAAACAACGATAACACTTCTTATTGGCTAATTTAGCTAAGGAAGATCTGTCTGTACCTGGCACAGACTGGCACTTTATTTCCAGACAGAACTTCCTGTACAATCTGTTATCTATATATTACGTATGGGGTTAGTAAGAACAAAAGAATATACAAAGTTGGTAACATGTGCTCCGAAGCAATGTTAGAAGAATGAGTGTCACCTCTGTTTTAAATAGACACACAAACAAAACTTTTCTAACACTTTGTCACTGGGGCTGCAGGCTAGGCATTTTTCAGGCGCTATTTGTAGCCCTTTAGGACCTGAAAAACCTCTCCAGTGTGAAAGGTGTCTTAGGGAACAGGATATTTTTGGGGGGGTTAACACTTTAATATCAATTCTTACCTGCATTTTTTTCTCAGCTATCTGGAAGCAGACACTTGCTACATCCTTGACATAGGTGGGAAATCTCTGTTGCCAGTGGTCCATATTTGCAGATTTGTTGCTGAACTGTACCTTGTCAAACATAATTGTAACTGCACTTTCCTCTAATTTCTCTACATCCCCATATAACACAGGAACTCTAAGCACAGCAGCATCTATTGGACAAGGCAAAAAATAAATGATCAACCACTTTACAGACTTCCTGGAAACAAAAGTATGCAATAACTTTACATTATAGGTACTGTATAACAATTAATGACATTACAGAAATCAACACTTGGCGGCAAAAATTTGAAACAAAGGCTGACTGGTACTTACTATCGCTGTTCTGCAGGATTACTCGCTCTCCTTCTAGTTTGGTTTTACCATACAGGTTCAGGGGATTTGGCACAGAATCCTCTCTGTAAGGGGGATTTGATCCATCAAAGACATAGTCTGAACTAATGTAGATCAGGAACGCTCCAGATGCAGCTTTGGAATACAAATAGACAAAAATACATGTTTTAAAAGGCAGGTTTTTTTTTTATCTTCATGCATTCTATGCATGAAGATAAAAAGTCTTCTGTGTGCAGCATCCCCACTCACCCCCCTCTACTTACCTGTGTCCCATCTCTATCCAGCAATGTTGTAGGAATGTCTCAGCTGCCCGAGACTCTGCTCCTCATTGGCTGAGACAGCAGCGCTACACTATTGGCTCCCACTGTTAAAGTCAGTCGGCCAATGAGAAGATAAAGGGGTGGGGCCAGTACGCAGCTTCCATGTCTAAATGGATACACAGAGCTGTGACTTGGCTCAGGTTCCCCCATAGCAAGCTGCTTGCTGTGGGGGCACTCAACAGGAAAAAGAGTGGCCAGGAGCGCTGAAGAGGGACCCAAGAAAAGGAGGATTGAGGCTGCAAGTATAACATGTTTTTTTTTGGTAAAAATAACAAAGGAAGATTTTACAATTACTTTAAGCACTGATGAATTCAGCTTGTTTTTAAGATTCGTAATAGTGGTGTCTCCATGAGTGGCAGAAAAAAAAAAAAAAAAAGGGCAGAAACGACCACAGAGTTTTTCATTAAACTGAACATCTCTAACTAAACCAACTCAGACCCCTCCATAAGTCAGTATACAGTGATCCTCAATCCAAACACATGAACGAATGTAGCGATGACAGAAAAAAAAATCCTCCCAATAGGAGAAAAAAACTGCGCTATCGCAATAAATCGTGAAACAAAGAATCAATAGTGAATAAAAAGCTGCCAGTACCAATTACTTAAACCAAAGTAACCCACAGATAATACAAAAAATAAGGTACAGCGCTAAACAAATAATTGAATAAATTCGTGATGAAGTGATATAAAAAATTATAACACAAGTGACATGAAAACCAATCCTCTTCCACCAAAGGGCCACCCAGTGAATAGGTTGTCTCCTATGTAGCGATGAGCTCTAAAAGATTGCATGCCTTTCTGTACATGTGTATCTGGCAATATCTATTAATTACATTTGATAACTGACTTCACTGCAACATGCTTAGGTTGATCGTGAAATATATAAGCAAAGCTTATTTTTACAAACGGTTGGGTTTCTTTAAAAAAGAAGAAAAAAAAAGTTAACATTTTATCTCAAGCCTTGTTAAAAAAATAAGGACTGAAAATTGCTGGCCACAAATGACCTCTCTTGTAAAAGCGATGCTGGGTCCTGCAGCGCCCATTTCCTTACCTCACTTTTGATGCTTAAATAAATGGGCAACCATACTAACCAACAAGGAGGCACAAAAGGTTTGGAAGAGTTTGAACTGCATACGTTTGTTACATGTTTAGACCAAGGAGGACAAAAAGGTGAATACCTGCTACTTTGGCAAGATTTGCAGATGCCTCCACATTCAGCCTGGTGGCAGACTCAGGTTGATTCTCAACAATATCTGGTCTTCTTTCTGCTGCACAATGAACAATCACATGTGGCTGCAAATAAAATACACATACAAGAATATATTAGAGACTACATTTCTGCACATAAGTTACAGTAAATTCAAGAGTTGTTACAAGTTTCATAGAACTAAAAAGGCATCTTCAATCATGTATAATTCATAATAGATATTTTGGCCTTGCAAGTTGTTCCAGGGCAGCTTCCGAATCGCGGCCATTCACCCTGCAAACCGCAATGCCATGGTGTGAATGGAGACTTACGACTTAGCAAAAGGGGGGGGGGGAGAGGGGGAGAGAGAGAGAGAGAGAGAGAGAGAGAGAGAGAGAGAGAGAGAGAGAGAGAGAGAGAGAGAGAGAGAACCGTGACAGACTGAGATATTCCTATGTCTAGGGTCACCTTATGTCCACTAGGGCCATAGGGTGACAAAGAATCATAATTCATATATTACATGAGATGGGACATTATTAATACTTCATATTTCAGGACTGAGATATCACAAGGAGTTCATGATGACATGACCAGGTCAGCCAGCCAGTGAGTCATACCTTTTGTATAATAGGCTATTGAAATATCTTAAGGTGTTGGCTATTCACTGTAAAGACATTCCGTTGAAGGTGTGGATTGCACCCACTCTCACAAGACTCTGCCATTGTGTGATAAAGCTGTCTAGATAACTTATTCAACTAGATGTCTGTGTATTATTCAAGGGTAATTGAACCCTATTGATGATACAGTGCCGTCATGTCTAGCTACCAATTAAAGAATTATCCTCAGTGAGTGAATAGGGGGGTGGAGATTGCATTGTCCTGTGATTAACTGCATTATGCTTGAGACTGTATAAGAAGCTGAGAAAATACCAATAAATTGTCATATCTTTAAAAGCAAGTGCAGAGCTTGAGTCTTGTCTTGTTTATGGGAATGGATATGGATCGTGTATGCAGTATGGTTGCAGTGTGTCAGATAAGCTTGTCGTGGTTAGATGGAAGATCGTAAGCGGTGGTGACCGTTACAGATAGATAAATAGATAGATAGATAGATAGATAGATAGATAGATAGATAGATAGATAGATAGATAGATAGATAGATAGATAGATAGATAGATAGAATATTGAATATTTGAACCACCATTGAACCACCATTTTCTGTTATATATGAACAACATCACATGTTTTTGTACATGGACTGTCTGCTGCAAAGCAGCAGTATTGTATATGAAGAAAAGCAAAGCTAATAAGGAAGTTATTTTAAGCATTTGGTGTGCTCTTTAAACCTACTGCTTCCATAGAACGGCGCTAGAGGAATTTCAGAGTAATAAACAGTCTTGTTGGACTGAAAAGTCAGAGATATCACAATTCTTCTAATGCCACAGCGCATGAGGCACTTCAAAGTGCTACGCCTGCCACATATTGTCCGGGATACACTTTACGTTAATTGTAATTTTCCTTCCCCTTAAGCCCCCTCCAGCCTGCTGCCGAGCCAGGCTTGCGTCTGGCACCATGGATTTGTGGCTCCTTTCTTTATTTAGGGTATCTTATATGTGCCATACATAATTTCTCTTTGGCAGGCTAGATCTTTAAGGCTGCATTCACACCTAGGCGCTTTGTCGCCCTACGCCCGACGCTGTAGCAGTCTGAGATACGCTGGAGGGGCGAATTAACATTGTCGTTTATGGAGATGGTTCACATCTCTACGCCGAACGCCTGAAACAAGTCCCGGACCCTTTTTTCCAGGCGTATTCGGGCATAGTCGACAATGTTAAAATCACCCCTCCAGCGAAAAACAAGGAGCGACTTGTCGCCGCAGATCGCGGCGAAAAAACGCCGATTTCATGTCGCCGCAATACGGCGGCTCCCGCCTACGCTCAGGTGTGAATGCAGCCTAACTATTTTTAGCCCTTCACACATACTCTCACCAATACACTGTATGTGTACACTAGACAGTTCATTATTTACTAATCTCATGACCAGTGCCCCCATCAGTTTTTAATATCTACTGATCCCTACATTTCCCCTACACATGACTAGATCATCATGTTGCCATTACCTACAGTCAGGTCCATAAATATTGGGACATCAACACAATTCTAATCTTTTTGGCTCCATACGCCATCACAATGGATTTGAAATGAAACAAACAAGATGTGCTTTAACTGCAGACTTTCAGCTTTAATTTGAGGGTATTTACATACAAATCAGGTAAACAGTGTAGGAATTACAAGTTTGTATATGTGGCTCCCACTTTTTAAGGGACCAAAAGTAATGGGACAATCGGCTGCTCAGCAGAAACAGAGGCTCTGGATATCAAGGGGGCTGCATCCAGGGTAGCTTCACAGACATATACAAGGCCTTGGACCAACTGGTCGGCTAGTCTAACATATTTAGGAGGGAGCTGATGCTCCTCCGCAGTCTGGTGCAAAACCTTTGCCCATTCAGTGGAGTGTGAGACACCAAGGTTGCAACGCAGACCCTAGCATGGTAAACATGGAGCGGGTCACCGCCTCGGACCTCCTATCAGTATGGTCCTTGAAAGCAGTGGTCCCCTCTATAGAAAGAGTGGTTACCTTGTTTAACAACCAGGGGGGTCAACCACCGGAGGAGAAGCCCATTTTTTCAAAAGGCTGTCCTCAAAATGGCAACAGACCGCTAGGCGCTGAGGGACCACAAAGGACTTCTGCGACTGTTCCCATTTCTTATCTATGAACTTATCAAAGAAAGTAACATAAGGAAAAAACTTTCACAGAGCGGTTAGATTTGTGTGACCCAAAAAAGACAGACCCCTCTGTGGAAGTCCCAGCTGCATCTTCCAGCTTTAGAGAGTCCCTCACAGCATCAATAAGTGCACTCACAAGTGCCCTGTCTTGCACTGACCCAGACGAGGGGTCCTCCTCACCAGGGAGGTCCTGGTCCGCATCCTCTGGCCCGAATCTGAGTCAGAGCATTACCCGGAAGGTAGTGGGGGCACTTTTTACCCCCCGCACGCCGCTTCCACCCTGGCAACAAATGATTCCAGGACTGCCGACAGTGAATCCATGGAAACCGCAGGTGCAGGCAATGTAGGGGAAGAAAGACCAGATACTGGACTCCATTATCACCCACTGACAGCCCTCAGGGACTAAGTGAAAAACACTTAAGTACACCCTCCTTGCTGCACCGACCGGGGGTTACCCAGGGGATTCACCATCCAGAGGGAGACCGCTCAGTACAGCTTCCTGCCTTCCTTGTATACACAGTGTGTGTGTGTGAGGAAAAAACGGAGGTAAAAAACGGAGCTGTGCTCCGATCAGAAAGCAAGTGCTAGAGACTTCCCAGGAGACAGACCCCCCCTCACAGAAAGCAGACCCCAGCACCCCACAGGGACCCGGAGCCCCCCCCCCCCCCACAGGTACACCACGGTCGCAGAGGGCCCTAGGGCAGTAGGGGAAAGGGCAACAGAGAGCAGAGAAAGGGAGGACAGGAGAACCCCTTAATCCCGGGAATGCCCAGCTGTTCCATCCTGCCGAGGCAGGAGTAACCGTACTTACCCGTCCTTGCAAGGACATGCTGGCGCGTCCCTGACAGACCCACAACTGATGGTACGGAGTAGCTGTCAGCCCGGTCCACTGTGAGTGAGACAACAAAACAGCCCAGTCATGTGTGGACCCTGGAGCAAATGAGGTATATCGTAGCAGACCGAGTGCTTAGCTAAGGTGTGCTTGCGCTCAATGGCCAGACTGGGAAGACTACAAGGATCTATATATCTAGCCAGCTGGCAGTTAATAGAAGAATCTTAAAACAAAAAAAAATAAAACATGTCTTCAGGGCGCTGGGCCCAAAGGGAGCCACAGTGGACATGGGATCATCATCCTTTCCATATGTTCTCTCATGTTTATAGGTAGCTGTAGGCGGTCAGAAAGGACTATGCTTTAAAGAGGTTGAAAACCCTTACATAAGTTGTGCCTTTTTATCTGTAGCCCTCATCTCTAAATCCATTCAAAGTGCAAAATGTAAACAGCTTATCTAAGCTTCCAGCAAGCAGAGGGCAGGGAGCTCAAGTCACACTCTGCAGAGTTCAGTAAGGTTAGCAGTTAGCAGGTTAGAGGGAAGGGACACGTCACCCTTCTCACAGAACACAGGAACAGAGCCGAAGCTGTTAAAGTGGATGTAAACCCTCCATACACCCAGTGAAGTGAACAGCCTCAGATGATACACAGAGATTAACCAAATCTCCCTACATAGGTTTTATATGTAAATCTGCCGTGTTCAAATTTATATACTGTTTAGAAAGTTCAGATTTTGTTAGGATTTTCTCTTCCTGGTTTAACACAGAGTGTGATGTCTGGGCATACAGCCAAGATAGCCAACATTGCTGATTGGAGGAAAGGCACACACCCCCTCTCCTCATAGGCAGAGACTCTCAGAACTGTTTTGTAATAGGAGCTGCTCTCTGCTAATATATTTTAGCAACCTCCTTTGATAAAAGATTCTGGCTGCTTTTGTCTAAAAAGTAAAAATATATATGTCAGGAGTTCTCAGGCTGATAATTGAGGAACTGTTCTGAAGAGAGCTAAAAGGCCCCTTTCACACTGGGCGCAGGAGGTGCTGTGGCGGTATAGCGGCACGATTTTTAGTGCTGCTCTACTGTCATATTTACTGCGATATTCGGCCGCTAGCGGTGCGGTTTTAATCCTTGCTAGTGGCCGAAAAAGGGTTATAGCTGCGCTGTCCCATTGATTTCAATGGAAAGGAGCGGTATATACACACACACACACACCACTCCTGTACCGCTCCAAAGATGCTGCTTTGCAGGAGATTTTTTTCCTCTCGCCAGCGCATCGCCTCAGTCTGAAAGCCATCGGGCTTTCACATGAAGAATGCTGGGGCAGGATTATTCAGGCATTATTTATGCGCTAAAACGCCTGAAATAGGCGTCAGTGTGAAAGGGGTCTAATGCCGCGTACACAATCATTTTTTGTGATGAAAAAAAAACGACGTTTTCTGTAAAGTAAAAAACGACGTTTTCTGTGAAGTAAAAAACGACGTTTTCTGTGAAGTAAAAAACGACGTTTTTGAAACGTCACTTTTCAAAGACGATGTTGCATACACACCATCGTTTTTTTCACAAAAAGCAAGGTTACGTTCACCACTCTTTTCCATTGAAGCTCGCTTCATAACTAGCTTCTGGGCATGCGCGGGTTGAAAAACGTCGTTTTAAACGACGTTTTTGCTACACACGGTGACCTTTTTGTGAAACAAAAAACGACGTTTTGAAAAACGACACAAAAAATTCAAGCATGTTGGATTTTTTTTTTGGTTTTACCCACACACGATCAATTTAACCACTTGACCACTGGGCACTTAAACACCCTTCCTAACCAGACCAATTTTCAGCTTTCGGTGCTCTCACAATATGAATGACAATTACTCAGTCATACAACATTCTACCCATTTGAAATTTTTGTCCTTTTTTTCACACAAATAGAGCTTTCTTTTGGTGGTATTTGATCACTTCTAGGTTTTTTATTTTTTGCGCTATAAAAGAAAAACGACTGAAAATTCTGTAAAAAAAAAAAAAAAAAAACTTGTTTCTGTCATATTAGTGGGTTATTTCTCACACACAGCATATGCATACCACAAATTACACCCCAAAACACATTCTGCTATTCCTCCCGAGTATGGCGATACCCCATGTGTGAGACTTTTACACAGAGTGGCCACATACAGAGGCCCAACATGCAGGGAGCGCCACCAGGCGTTCTGGAACACCCAGACCAATTCTGACATTTCTCTCCTACATGGAAAAATCATCATTTATTTGCTAGAAAATTACATAGAACCCCAAACATTATATATGCTTTTTTAGCAAAGACCCTAGAGAATACAATGGTGGCTGTTACAACGTTTTATCTTGCACGGTATTTTCGCAGAAATTTATTGAACGCGTGTTTTTTAAAAAACTGTTTTGTGCTAAAAAAAAAAAAAAAAAAAAACAGTAAAGTTAGCCCAATGTTTTTGCATAATATGAAAGATGAAGTTACGCCGAGTAAATAGATACCCAACATGTCACCCTTCAAAATTGCGCACACTCGTGGAATGGCGCCAAACCTCGCTACTTAAAAATCCCCATAGGCGATATTGCAGAGTATCGCGCAGGGTATTGCAGAGTATTGGGGTATTGCAAAGTATCATGCAGGGTATTGGGGTATTGCCGAGTATTGGGGTATTGCCGAGTATTGGGGTATTGCAAAGTATCATGCCGAGTATTGGGGTATTGCCGAGTATTGGGGTATTGCCGAGTATTGGGGTATTGCCGAGTATTGGGGTATTGCAAAGTATCATGCAGAGTATTGGGGTATTGCCGAGTATTGGGGTATTGCCGAGTATTGGGGTATTGCAAAGTATCATGCAGAGTATTGGGGTATTGCCGAGTATTGGGCTATTGCCGAGTATTGGGCTATTGCCGAGTATTGGGCTATTGCCGAGTATTGGGCTATTGCCGAGTATTGGGCTATTGCCGAGTATTGGGCTATTGCCGAGTACTGGGGTATTGCCGAGTACTGGGGTATTGTTGAGTACTGGGGTATTGTTGAGTACTGGGGTATTGTTGAGTATTGGGGCATTGCCGGGTACTGGGGCATTGCCGGGTACTGGGGTATTGCCGGGTACTGGGGTATTGCCGGGTACTGGGGTATTGCCGGGTACTGGGGTATTGCCGGGTATTGTTGGGTACTGGGGGATTGTTGGGTACTGGGGGGATTGCAGGGTACTAGGGGATTGCAGAGCTGGGATGTTTTGAGGGATGGCTGGATCTGTGACTGCATTTGTCACAGATCCAGCCACAGCTCAGCTGCTGACACCCCGCTCCCCCCCCTCTCCTCGCACACTGTACAGAGAGGAGAGCGAGGAGAGGGAGGAACCGGCGTCATCAAATGACGCCGGTTTGTTTACAAGTGATCGCGCCGTCATTCGACGGCGCGATCACGTGGTAAACGGCCGCTATCAGCGGCAATTTACCGTGATCCGTGATGCGCCGGGTCTTCTAGACCCGGCGAGCACGGACACTTTCGCGAGCGCGTCCCAGGGGACGCGCAATCGTGGAAGTGCACGAGGACATCCCAGGGACGTCGTGTCAAAGCAACTCCACCGCGCCGTAGCAGTAAAATGCTTATGGCGCGGTGGGGAAGTGGTTAAATGACGTTTTAAAAAACAACGTTTTTTTCATCGCAAAAAACGACCGTGTGTACGCGGCATTAGACTTAGCTCATGGAAAAGAGATAACAAAATACTGCATATATATGTGCCCGGCTCAAATTTCATGAATCGGCTATACATCCACTTTAATCACAGGCTGTGTGCTAGAGATCTCTCCCCTGTAACCCTTTTATCTCTTTGTGGCAGACAAACTTGTCAGAAGTGATTCATGCCGAAATCAGAGGAATAAAACAGCAGGGAGAATTGACACCTAGTGCCCTGGACGGAGACAAGTACAGACTAGATAGGGATATGCTTTGTTTATATTTCAAGTCTTTAACCACTTGCTGACGGCCGTATGACTTTGTACGGCCGCAGCGCATCTCTGAATCTCTAACAGGCCATTTTTTTATGGCCGCCCCTTTCCTCGTTCCCCGAGCGTGCAGTGGGGAACTCCGGCACTGGCCGTGTCCCTTGGACACAGCCAAACACAGATTGCGGGAAAATAGCCAATCACAGCGGCTATTAACAGCGCAATCTGTGCGGCCAATGAGAGATGATCTCATATGTAAACATATGAGATCATCTCTCATTGCCGATTTGCCCTCCTCACACAGACAGCGTGTGTGAGGAGGGGAGAGCAAACGAAGCTACAGCGATTTGAAAAAAAAAAAAAAAAAAGTGACCAATCAGTGCCCCCAGGACCATCTGTGCCCCCCAGGACCACCTGTGCCCACCAGTACCCATCTGCCACCTCAGTGCACTTCTGCAATCAGTGCCCACCTGTGCCACCTCATCAGTGCCCACCTGTGCCACCTCATCAGTGCCCACCTGTGTCGCAGTAAATCAGTGCACATCAGTACCCATCTCAGTGCCATCTGTGTCGCCTCATTAGTGCCATCTGTGCCGCCTCATTAGTGCCCACCTGTGTCCACCAGTACACAGGCCTCATCGGTGCACATCAGTACCCGCCTCAGTGCCATCTGTGAGCATTTGTACTTTCCTGGCTTGTTAGGGTCTCAAGAAATGAGAGAGGTCTTCAGTACATCAGGTGTGATCAGATGTGATCATTTTTTATGATTTGCACCATAGCTTGTAGACTCTAAAACTTTCACACAGACCAAATCATTTTCCAAAACTTTGGGTTATTTTTTATAAAAGACATGTAGCAGTATAAATTGTGGCCAAAATTTATGAAGAAAAATTAATAACTTGCAAAATTGTATCACAGAAATGAAGAAAAAATAATTTTTTCTCCAAATTTTCGGTCTTTTCTCATTAATAGCGCAAAAAATAAAAACCGCAAAGGTGATCTAAAAGCTCTATTTGTGGGGGAAAAAAAAAAAGGACAAAAAAAATAATTTGGGTACAGTGTTGCATGACTGAGTAATTGTCATTCAAAGTGTAAGAGCTGAAAATTGGTCTGGTCAGGAGGGTGTTTAACCTCTTGCCGACCGCCCGCCGTCATATTACTGCGGGACGGTGGCACTGTACCGCGAGAGCACGTAGCTCTACGTCCTCTCTTTAGCGGCCACTAGGGGGCGCGCGCGCGCCCCCCGCTCGCCCCCAAGTCCCGCGCGCGTGCCCGGCGGGTACGATCGCCGCCGGGCACACGCAAACGCTCGTTACAGAGCGGGGAACGGGAGCTTTGTGTGTAAACACAAAGCTCTCGTTCCTGTCAGCGGGGGAAACGCTGATTTTCTGCTCATACAATGTATGAACAGAAGATCAGTGATTTCCCCTAGTGAGGCACCCCCCCCACATACAGTTAGAACACAAACAAGAACACACTTAACCCCTTTCCTGCCCCCTAGCGTTAACCCCTTCACTACCAATGGCATTTTTATAGTAATACAATGCATTTTTATAGCATTGATCGCTATAAAAATGCCAATGGTCCAAAAAATGTGTCAAAAGTGTCCGATGTGTCCGCCATACGCAGTACTGAAAAAAAAAACGCTGATCGACGCCATTACTAGTAAAAAAAAAAATATTAATAAAAATGCCATAAAACGACCCCCTTTTTTGTAAACGCTATAAATTTTGCGCAAACCAATCAATAAACGCTAATTGCGATTTTTTTTTTATGAAAAATATGTAGAAGAATACGTATCGGCCTAAACTGAGGAAAAAAAATGTTTTTTTATATCTTTTTTGGGGATATTTATTAGAGCAAAATGTAAAGAATATTGAATTTTTTTTCAAAATTGTCGCTCGATTTTGATTTATAGCGCAAAAAATAAAAAAAACGCAGAGATGATCAAATACCACCAAAAGAAAGCTCTATTTGTGGAAAAAAAAGCACGCCAATTTTGTTTGGGTGCCACGTCGCACAACCGCGCAATTGTCAGTTAAAGCGACGCAGTGGCAAATCACAAAAAGTGCTCTGGTCTTTGGACAGCCATATGGTCCGGGGCAAAAGTGGTTAAGTGCCCAGTATGGAAGTGGTCAAGCTTTGGGTGCACATTAACAAAACAAAACATACTGAAAGAAACAGGGACGTCACCATTGTGACCCTGTTAAAAATGTAATTAAAAAATACAAAATAAAAATACAAAATACTAAACTGACTGGTCATCTCTGGCTTCTGAACTTTGATTCACTGATCTGGAGGAAGTATGCAGATTACAAAGTCAGAGTGAACCTGACTATTAATTTCAGGTCAGTGCTTTAGAAGGAACTGAAGCCATTGTATGAACAGGACAGTATTTTCAGAAGGCACGATCTTCCATATTCTTTTGGTACAGGTTTCCTTTACAGAAAGGGTAGTTTTAATGCAAGACATTGCTTTTCATCATAAACAAGGTTTAAATCCTGGAGTTTGTTTACAATGGCACAGAGCATTATATCCACCCATCTTGATACACATAGGTGTGCCATCAATATGAAAGTGTTGCTACACCAGACTTCATGTGCTAGCTGCAGCAAAACCAACACCAAGTGCTTTTTATACACACACACACACACATATTTTTTTTTAACTATATATTTTACTAGCACACAATGTAGTATTAGCATTGGTTAGTATGAATAATAGCGCCACTTTTCTACCTATTTTATGTCAAAAGTTACCTTATATTGCTGTCTCCCAGGCATTCCCATCTTACTTGTGGGCAGGCAAAGCACACAAGCATAAACTTCCGGGATACGGCGCTGCAGTATAACCAGCATGTACCGCCCATTCTCACGCATGCGCGATAAGGACATGTAGAGGCACAGGAAACTTCAGGTTGCCATCACAATGAGCAGTGTCGTCAGAAGTGCCCTCGCCGTTGGGATGGCAACGAAAATAAGCCAAATATATGGTGCTGTGATCCGCCTTAAATCGCGTAATTTCCTGACGGCAAATAACGCAATTTTTGGACACACTCCTGCCCAATGACTCACATTTCACAGGAGCACAGGAAGTGATGCGGAGCCGGAAGTGGCAGATTACGAGCCACCACCTTGCAACAGGGCACTTCCAGTAAGAAAAAAAAAAAAAACAACAATACATAATATAGCAGCTTATCCTTTCAGTTCAAACAAACTAACAGATCTGGAGCTCTTTCAGCACTAGGTTTCGTTGTAATCTCCTGTTCTAGAGAAACAAGGTTCCCTGAACAGCTCCCTAAGACAAGTAAGTAGAGGAATCTCCCGACTATTTCCAAAGGGAGGCTTCTGTAGAACCGAAAGCAACAAGAGCAGATCCCACGGCGGTAGAAGAGACCGTGGGAGGCAGATGTCGAACACCTTGAATAAAAAGTATGCACCAGGGAGTGCAAAACTAGAAGATGCTGAAGAAGACCACCAAGGCTGACACCCGGCCCTTGATTGTACTCAAGGCCAGTTTCTGTTCAACCCCACCCCATGAAGAAAGGTCGAAATCCGAGCCACAAGAAAGACTGAGGGTGAATGCCAAGTGACTCACACCAGGATATGTATGCTTTCCACGTCCAGTGGTAGATCTTCTTAGGAGGTAGACTCCCTAGCCTTCAGCAGCGTCATAACTTCAGCACCTGGCTCATAACAGCCAGGCCTTCAAAACCAGAGATTGAAGCAGGATGGAAGATTGGCCCTTGGGACAGTAGATCCTCCCTGAGAGTCAGTCGCCAAGGAACGGTGGCGACCAGGCACACCAGGTCGGTGTACCAAGACCAAAAAGGCCAATCCGGGGCCCCTAGAATGACCAGAATCCCTTCAGCCTCGATCCTACGCAAAAGCCGTGGCAGAAGTTTACCACGTGCTACCTACCGGAGCATGATGGGACTGCGACGTCACAAGATAGGCCTATATAAGTCGCTGTGAGCCGCGCGCCCGGCAGAACAGCGGGAGGAAGCGTCGTGTCAACATCTGGAGAAGAAGAGGGAAGAAGAAGAAGAAGAAGAAGAAGAAGAAGACGAAGACGACATCACGGAAGACCGGACTGGCCGCTAGTAATTGAGCTAACACACGAAGACAGCGGCGGCCAGTCCCGAAGAAGAAGAAGACGACCCCCGGAGAGCGGAGAAGACCCCTGGAGAGCGGAAGAAGAGCGGAGAAGACCCCCGGAGAGCGAGAGAAGACCCCCGGAGAGCGAGAGAAGACCCCGAAGAGCGAGAGAAGACCCCCGAAGAGCGGAGAAGACCCCCGAAGCGGCACCCACCCCCGGCAGATGTCGGGAGAAGCTTGAAGCCTCAAGATACAAAACGCTGGAGGGGGGGGGGGGGGGGCAATCTATCATTCTCTACAGTATGAAGAAGGTTCACATCTCCACTTCAAAACACCTGAAGCCAGAAGCTCCAAAACGCCTGAAGCTCAAACAAGATCTGGGACTTTTCTTTAGGCAGATTTGGGCGTTTTCTGCTTTTTACAATTTTTTTGTACAGGTCAAAAAAATCACCAAAGTGGTAAAATCGTGCTAATTTCTGCCTGAAAATGCTACGCTCAGGTGTGAATGTGGCCTTAGTGCCCATCCAGACTACAAGTACACAGTGAGCACTATGACTTTAGAACATAAAGAATAGTACTACTATCCAATGCTCTACAAGGCCCAGCAATCAATGTACCTGAGAAAAATGGTAAACGATCTGCTAACAGACGAGAGGAGTAAACAGAAGCAGAGCTGACTGGCTGAAATTGGAACATGAACAAAATTGTGCCAGTTTCCTTTACTGTAGCACAGAAAGAGTGGACAGCAGTGAGTTTCCTCAGGTGCACTAAATACTGAGACTTGCAGATCATGAGAAGGTATTTTCTGAGTATTGATTCCTCCACAGGAGATTTGATAGTCAGTTAAAATCAGAGAACAGGATTTTATGGCAAGTAAAAAAAGCAAATACAGAAAGGTGGGAAACACCAAGCAGCCCTACGTTTTAAGACGGCGGGTACTGCAACATCATAAAGCCAAGAAAAACATGCCTCACAGAGACAATGGGAAAAAAGGAAGCAGCACAGAAGGCGTTACAGGTAAGGTGGCCTGTACAAAAGCCAGCAAAGCAGGGGACCAGGTGGACAGAGCTCACCAGCATCCAGACCAATACCATGATGACACACAGGGCAAAAACGCTGATCCAGAACTGAACACACAAAAGAATCAGACCAGATATCACTAACAGAGCATGGCAGGAAGGGATGTTGTCATCTGTGTACCCAAGATAATCTGGAGTCCAAATGCATGAAGACAAATCTAAGGCAGAGAACTATCATCTTATGTCCAGAGGTACAAGAACAGACAATATCCCAAGAACCCTCACAAGGCATGTGGGTGGGCAAAGCCCCTCAACCAAAACACTGTACCCAAATTGCATTTTTTTTTCACACAAATAGAGCTTTCTTTTTGTGGCATTTAATAACCACTGGCAACACCACGCCACGCGAGCCCATAGGAAAGGCAGTGGCTTTGGCCTAGCTCCGGCCATCTTGGGTAGATGTCGACATTACAGTGGGGGAGACGATGTGGACATTACAGTGGAGGAGACAATGTGGACATTACAGTGGAGGAGACAATGTGGACATTACAGTGGAGGAGACAATGTGGACATTACAGTGGAGGAGACAATGTGGACATTACAGTGGAGGAGACAATGTGGACATTACAGTGGAGGAGACAATGTGGACATTACAGTGGAGGAGACAATGTGGACATTACAGTGGAGGAGACAATGTGGACATTACAGTGGAGGAGACAATGTGGACATTACAGTGGAGGAGACAATGTGGACATTACAGTGGAGGAGACAATGTGGACATTACAGTGGAGGAGACAATGTGGACATTACAGTGGAGGAGACAATGTGGACATTACAGTGGAGGAGACAATGTGGACATTACAGTGGAGGAGACAATGTGGACATTACAGTGGAGGAGACGATGTGGACATTACAGTGGAGGAGACGATGTGGACATTACAGTGGAGGAGACGATGTGGACATTACAGTGGGGGAGACGATGTGGACATTACAGTGGAGGAGACGATGTGGACATTACAGTGGAGGAGACGATGTGGACATTACAGTGGAGGAGACGATGTGGACATTACAGTGGGGACTTTACATGGTGGTGATCCGAAAAATTATCCGATCTGTGGCTCTGATCTGAGGAGCGATCCGAACCTTTCGTTTTTTGATCCATTGCACCGCTAGTGGGCACCGATTGGCAGCATGAGTGGGCACTGTTGGGACTCCACTGATAATTTGTCCCTTTAACACAAGCCATTATCGGCTCTCTTCTGTCCTCATGCAGTCAGTGTGAGGAAAGAAAAGCAGATAACCGGCTTGTGTTTACATATGTGATAAGCTGTCATTAGCCCTTTACCTTGATCTTTGATCAGCGGAATCAGAATGGCAGGGGGCGCGTGGGTTTCGCAATCACGGAAAGACGTCCATAGACGCCCTCCCAGCAAAGCAAGCCATAGCTGTAGCCGCCATTTGGCTATAGCGCAGTTGGGAAGGTGTTAAGCCGGTACATAATACAGTATCTTTCACCCTCTCTAGAGAGACTATAGACACACTTGTAGGTTTCTTCCCAAACAGCAGCTAGTGAGCCATATGTATTGATGCAACATCTGAAGGTTGATGAAAAATGTATGTATAATATGTTTGAACGGTTTTTCTAAAAATATGCTTTAAACATGTTTTAAAATACTTTAAAAAAAAGAAGGGTAGGATGGCATTTTACCTTGAATTCGCAGATAAACTCTTTCACAGCAGATGTATCTAGTAAATTAAGATACTCAAAGCGAGGCCGCGCCCGGCTATATCCACATCCCACAACATTCCAGTTGTTGTCCTTGAATTCTCTGTACATGGCACGACCCAATAGACCAGTTGCTCCAGTTATCAGTGCCCTTCGATTAGGGAAAACAATATTTGCCTAGAACACAAAACACAAATCACACCATGATTCAGAAAAGTATAAAATGGACAGCATGCCAAACAAAACAGAATACCATACACTGAATTCTGAACTTTATTCTAGAATGTGTTTAGATTTAATAATAAAAACAAACATCTAAAAAGTAATCTGTATAGCATAAAGGGTTGTTCATGTCACCTTTTTTATTGTACAATTCTGGTCTCTTTAAATAAACATTTTACATGTACGGTAGTTTTTAATTAAAAAGGATTTATTTAGGTCAATGTAAAATACTGTATACAAATGTCATATTTACCATTGGTATTCAGCAGGTGGTGAAGTGTTCAAGGTTATAAACCAGGATTTTTGCAGTGATCTACTGCTATGCTGTAAATAGACACCCAAATAGCAGGAAATCAGATTACATATAGCTGAATAAATAAGAATAAAAACGACCAAAACCATTAACACTTCCTTTGTTAGTATTCTCTCACATTGCTAACACTTTCTCATTTGAACCCTCGCTGCAGTACAGCAATATTCCTACATGTTTTAACCACTTTTGATATTGTAATGCCGCGTACACACGATCACTTTTTGTGATGAAAAAAAATGACGTTTTCAAAAACGTCATTTAAAATCACAGTGTGTGGGCAAAACAAACAAAAAAAAATTCGAACATGCTTGAATTTTTTGTGTCGTTTTTCAAAACGTCGTTTTTTGTGTCATAAAAAGTGATGGTGTGTGGGCAAAACAATGTTTTTAAAGCCGCGCATGCTCAGAGGCAAGTTATGAGAGAGAGCTTCAATGGAACAGAGTGCCGTCGAACGTGGTGTACGTCACCACGCTTTGCTAGAGCATTTTAGAAAAACGATGGTGTGTATGCAACGTCGTTTTGGAAAATGAAGTTTGAAAAACGTCGTTTTGTTTCATCACAAAAAGTGATCGTGTGTACGCGGCATAAGTCTTTTCTTTGTTTGGTTCTAAGGTTTTAAAAAGTGAAAGAAAGTCGACACTTCCAGGAGTGTCAAAACCTTGTCCCTGCTAGTTCCTTGCTGTTGCAGCCTCCCACCCCCCTCACACTTGATACACCTCAAATTTTTCTAAGGAGTACCCATCACTGCCTCCCGGATGTCAAATAATCCCTCAGAGGCTACATTTCGGAAAGCCTTCAGGAGTAAGCGTAAGCAGTTTATGTGGCTTTGTTTATCTTTGTGGTTTCTTGCTTTTTAGGTGCACGCTCCAGGTACAGACAAAGTCCCTGACAGTTAAGAATTAGAAGCACATTTTGTACAGTAAATCATTGGGAAAAGGGTGGCATAACCTGCCTCGTACACACGAGTAATGCCTCGTACACACGATCGGAATTTCAGATGGAAAAAGTCTGACAGACGTTTTCCATTGGAAATTCTGACCGTGTGTATGCCCATCTGAGTTTTTCCATTGGATATTCCGATGAATTCCATCGGAGTTTACATAGAGAACATGTTCTCTTTTCCCCCGATGAAATTCCGATGTGAATTTGGTCAGACAAAGGTCCGATCGTGTGTACAGGGCATGAGGCCACACAAGGCGGACCTATTTCAGAGGATCTCCGTCTTTCCAGTTAAAGCACCCCTCACACAGTCACAAAGCACTCCCTAGGAACACATTTAACCCTTTGATAGCACCTGATGTTAACCCCCTTCCCTGAAAGTATCATTAGCATAGTGACAGTACATATTTTTTAGCACTGATCACTGTATTGTTTCCACTGGTCACCAAGAAAGTATCGAAATAGTGTTGAGCCTCATACACACGAATGGCAGGAAAATTGCCAGGAGAGCTGTTGGCTGGGAATCCAGACCGTGTGTATGCCCCCTAGCAGTTTTCCAGATGGGAATCCTGACGGGAAGATAGAGAACCCTGCTCTCTATTTTCTCATCGGGTTTCCCGGCAGAGTGTTTCCTGCCGAGAAAACCGTGCATGCGCGATAACACTTTGACGCATGCACAGTAGCATACAAGGTTAGTGTGGGGAGTAGCAAGATGTCGGCATCGAATGTGACGAGACACTGGCTCGTCGTAGTCGATGACGTCACCGCATTCTTGCCAGCAATCCCTTTGGGAATACCAACGTCCGTCCGTCCCCCCCCCCCCCCCCCCCCCCGACGGGATTCCTGGTCGTGTGTACATGGCTTTAGTGTTCAATGTGTCCACCGCAATGTCACAGTCCCACTATAAGTCGCTGATTGCCTCCAGTACTAGTAAAAAAAATAAAAATAAAAAAAATTCCATTAACAAAATCCTACTTTGTCAAAGGTATAATTTTTGCGCAAACCAATCAACATACGCTTTATTTTTTTTATTTTTTACCAAAAATATGTGGCAGAATACATATTGGCCTAAAATGATGAAGACATTTTAATTTTTTTTATTGGATGTGTTTTATAGCGGGAAAAAAAAAAAACTATAATATATATATATATATATATATATATATATATATATATATATATATATATATATATATATATATATAGGGATGCACCGATTATCGGTGGCCGATACATATCGGCCGAAAATAGCGTTTTTGAGTCCCTGCCGAAACAAAGACAAAATGCCGATAATAAAGCTGGGTGAATGGGTGATACCATGTTTTACTAGGAGGGGGAGAGGCAATGTTTATATCAATATGTTGCTGTCCGCCAGACCTGCACATAGCGCGAGCAGCGACAGTGGCGCTGTACTAACTGTGTGCCGACTGCTGCTCGCGCTCCACCTTGTCCTACGGCTCCTAGCAAGACCTGTGTAGTTTGGACTCCCCCCATGGGGGAGTCTCTTGGTTTAATCCAGCGGCGCGAGCCGCGTGACGTCACGGCCTGAGGCGAGGGAGGACTCGGAGCGCGCAGGGAGCTGTGTCTGATCGTCAGACATCCACACTGCCTGCCTAAGAGGAACCACAACTAAGTAAAAAGTAAGCAATGCAGTACTACAGTACTAAGTGAACATGTGAACAAACTCTGTTGGGACCTGTTAGGAGTTAGGACGATCTGTTAAATGGCTTAATGGGGGGGGGGGGGGGGGGGACGCAGGTGGAGGCACAGGCACATGGTTAACAGAGGTGAGTGACTATGTACAAAAAAAATCTGCCATTTTTTCACAGTGAGCCTGCAATTGATATTTGTTTTGGTAGTCAGATAAGGCAAGCATGGCTCAATAACACACAAACGTTTTTTTAAAAAAAATTTGTGTGTTATTGAGCCATGCTTGCCTTATCTAACTACCAAAAAAAAACATTAATTGCAGCCTCACTGTGCCATCACATACAGCCACTGTGCCAACACACGCCGCCACTGTGCCATCACATGCAGCCACTGTGCCTACACACGTCGCCACTGTGCCCATCAAACGCAGCCACTGTGTCATCACATGCAGCCACTGTGTCATCACATGCAGCCACTGTGTCATCACATGCAGCCACTGTGTCATCACATGCAGCCACTGTGTCATCACATGCAGCCACTGTGCCCATCAAACGTAGCCACTGTGCTATCAAACGCAGCCACTGTAACCATCAATTATTTTTGCCACTGCCAGTTTGTCCCATCAATTGCTGCCAGTGTGCCCATCAAGTGCCACCACTGTGCCCATCAATTGCCGCTAGTGTGTCAATCAATCTGCCTCAGCTGCCTACCCTGACTGCAAGCACCTAGGGCCAGATTCACGTAGCCCGGGCGCAATGAAGCTAATTAAAATGTCTCATGTAATACATACAATCATTGAAAAAAAAATGAAATGGGGAAAAACAAAGATACATCATTTTCGGTTTCGGTTTCGGACTGTATTTTTTTTTTATTTCGGTTTTGTTTCGGTTCTGAAATTTCCATTTCGGTGCATCCCTAATATATATATATATATATATATATATATATATATATATATATATATATATATATATATATATATATATATATATATATATATATATATATATATATATACATACACACACACACACACACAGTATATATATATATATATATATATATATATATATATATGTCAAAATTGTCGGAGAGGTGATCAAATACCACCAAAGGAAAGCTCTATTTGCGCAACTGTTTAGTTAAAGCAGATGTGTCCAAAGTCCGGCCCGGGGGGCAATTGCGGCCCCCTTGGTGATTTAATATGCCCCCCCTGGGGATTTGGATATATATAGTCATTGCAGCCTCACAGGTGCCCTGTGGGCCACAAAAGATTTATCGGAGCTGCCTCGGAGGGGACAGGATGTGCGCCGTCAGATTACATGAAGAGAATCTCTCGTTTACTCTGCGGCGTCTGTAATAGGAAGTCCCATTTCCTGGGATGTAATTGGTTGACTGTTCTGTTTATCATAGGAGGTGGGACTTTGTATTAAAGACGGCACTTGTCCCTCCCCCTCCCTGTCCCCTTCGAGGCTGCAGATGGGCATCGATCAGGCTACACTGATGGCAATGGTAAGGCTGCATTCAGGGCACATGCGAGGCTGCATTCATGGCAATGGTGAGGCTGCATTCATGGCAATGGTGAGGCTGCATTCAAGGCAATGGTGAGGCTGCATTCAAGGCAATGGTGAGGCTGCATTCATGGCAATGGTGAGGCTGCATTCATGGCAATGGTGAGGCTGCATGTTATACGCTGATAAATACGGTATATCCAAATAACACGCCCAAGCTCATCCTTAGTCTTGAGGGAGACGTTGGGGCCACAAGAGATATATATATACAGTATATATGCAAATAACACACCCAAGCTCATCTCTTCACCACACAAAGGCAAGAGAATTTTTGTTGGGCCGTGTATTAGTGCTCGGACGAATACACTTGGATCAAATTTTAAGGCAAAATAGTCGGCCCTCGAGCATGTTCACTTCATCAAATGTGGCCCTCTTTGAAAAAAAATTGGACACCCCTAAGTTAAAGCAATACAGTGCCATATTAAAAAAAAAAATGGTCTGGACATGAAGGGGGGGGGGGGGGGTTAACCTTCAGGAGCGGAAGTGGTTAATGTATTCAATAAGCTTTGTGGATCCATTTCAGGGCTTATTGATGATCTACTATATGCATCTGTGTGCTTATGAAGGGGTTAGCGTGAAACACATTGACATAACAGTTTCACAAAGTAGAGGTGAAAGGAAGGCAGTGCGCAGTGATGGAAAGGGGGTGCAAAGGTGAGCAGAAATATGAAAAACACTGTAGAGGGGTGCAGATGCACAAGAGGTGCAGGGAGAGTAGTGGAGTCCCCATTTTAATAAAGCTCTTCTTTGAAAAAGGAACTTCAGCCGCTCCGCATTTTTTTTGCATTTTTTTATCGGTCTTATCTGCCCAAGAAAAAGGGTTGCATTTGATTTTTAGCACACAAGGGAGGCCGTTCATTTTCATGGGCTGTCTTAACGCATGTGTGATCACATTGAAAAGAAGTAAATGAACCGTCGAAATTTTTTTTTAGGTGTGGGTTGTAAATAAAAAACGTGTACATGGCCTAGGATAGTCAGTCAATCATTAACCAGTTGTCACCAGGCCCGGACTGGCTATAGGGCATACCAGGCAAATGCCCGGTGGGCCGCGGCGGCCCGCATGTCATGTCTCCCCAGGGGTGTACCAAGGGATTGCAGGCCAGGAGGGGACTTCCAGTTACCTAATAGACCAGTTTACCCACCACCAACACAGCGCTAGATAGAGATGAGCTGGGCCAGATAGAGAAAGTTGAACTTGAGATCAGCTATGACATTTTACCCCTCCCCTTGCTGCCTGCACAACCAGTGAGAGGAGAGGAGCTGCTTCTACTCCTCTCCCTCCTCTCGTCCTGTGTCTGCCCCGCTCTCCCAGACAGACACTGTTCTGCTGCCTAAGGAATGTGGGCGGGAATATTCAAACTAAAGCCAAACAGAAAGGAAAGATGGAGTCTGATATCCATCCATCCATCCAGTCAGTCCCTCCTGCCTCCGAGTGACTACACTGTGCACTGATGTAGGGGTGCCCTTTCGTTTTCTATCTACTAATCTTATTTCTTCCTTTTATCTATCTGTTTATCTATATTTCTTTATCTCACCCCACATCCCATCATTAACCCCCGCCGCGCGCCATGGGCTGCTCAGTCTAAAATGCTCGGGCCTATTTTTTGTCCCAGTCCGTGCCTGGTTGTCACCCAGCCACAGTACATTTATTGCAGCAGGGTGACACGGGCAGGGAAGCACGCCACTCCCGCTGTGTCTGGTAGGCTCCTGGTAGCCAGCCGCTTTGTGGCCAAGGGATCATGTAATCACATTGCAATTGCAGAGTCAACAAAGCTGTTATGACTGAATTTTACTCATAACAGCTGTGATGTAACCCAATTATGACAGTTCAAAACATTGCTGTTACAGTGATAACCACTGCAACAGTAATCAAAGTGTAAAAAAAAAAAAAAATCCTGATCATTTCCCCCGCTAGAGTAGCACAGTATGATGAAGACACTGAACTACAATGCGCGCACCTAACAAAATTGAATTTCTTAAAGCGGAGTTCCACCCTACTAACTTTTTATGAACAGCTTGCCTTTAATGCAAAAAAATATAACACAAATTCTTAACCACTTGGAACCCCCGGCATTGTAAAATGACGGCCACAAGGTGGCTCTACAATGCCGGGAGGACGTCTATTGACGACCTCGGCTCCTCCACCCCTGGGGGGGGGCGCGCTACGTGTCACTGCGGTGCCGACGTGGGTGTCTGGCAGCCAGGATGTCCGCCAGGTCATAATTCTGTCCCCTATTTTGTAGGCACTATAACTAGGGTTGTCCCGATACCGATACTAGTATCGGTATCGGGACCGATGCCGAGTATTTGCGGGAGTACTTGTACTCCCGCAAATACCCCCGATACTAAAATAGAATACTTCCCCCGCCCCCCATATTGCAGCCATGTATGTCCCCCATATCTGTATATATGATGCCACCGCAGTTAATCCCCTGCATTACAGCGTAGCGTAGCGCCGTGCACGCATTACAAGCTTCCGTTGTGAGTACTTGTAAAGCGCGGGCCGCCATGCATAGACACTCCCCTTCTCGAGATTGGACGGATCCGTCCAATCCCGAGAAGGGAAGTGTCTATACATGGCGGCGCGCGCTTTACAAGTATTCACAACGGAAGCTTGTAATGCGTGCGCGGAGCTACGCTACGCTGTAATGCAGGGGATTAACGCCGGTGGCGGCATCATATATACAGGTATGGGGACCATACATGGCTGCATATGTGGGGGACCATACATGGCTGCATTATGTGGGGGACCATACATGGCTGCATTATGTGGGGGACCATACATGGCTGCATTATGTGGGGGACCATACATGGCTGCATTATGTGGGGGACCATACATGGCTGCATTATGTGGGGGACCATACATGGCTGCATTATGTGGGGGACCATACATGGCTGCATTACGTGGGGGACCATACATGGCTGCATTACGTGGGGGGCCATACATGGCTGCATTATGTGGGGGGCCATACATGGCTGCATTATGTGGGGGGCCATACATGGCTGCAATATGTGGGGGGCCATACATGGCTGCAATATGTGGGGGGCCATACATGGCTGCAATATGTGGGGGGCCATACATGGCTGCAATATGTGGGGGACATACATGGCTGCAATATGTGGGGGACATACATGGCTGCAATATGTGGGGGGACATGGCTGCATTTGGGGACACATTTAAAAAAAAAAAGTATCGGTATTCGGTATCGGCGACTACTTATAAAAAAGTATCGGTACTTGTACTCGGTCCTAAAAAAGTGGTATCGGGACAACCCTAACTATAACTTCACCATACGCTTACTGCGATTTATTATTTTTTTTAACCAAAAATATGTATGTATGTATGTATGTATGTATGTATGTATGTATGTATGTATGTATGTATATATATAAAAAAAAAAAAAAACACACAGGATATTTATTCTAACAAAAAGTAAAAAAAATCTTGTGTTTTTTTCAAAATTGTTGCTCTTTTTTATTTATAGTGCAAAAAATACAAACCGCAGGAGGTGATCAAATACCACCAAAACAAAGCCCTATTTGTGGGGGGAAAAAAAAGAATGTCAATTTTGTTTGGGAGCCACGTCGCATGACCGTGCAATTGTCAGATAAAGCGAAGCAGTGCCGAAAGCTGGAATTTCGCCAGGGGGTATATGTGCCCAGTAAGCAAGTGGTTAAAAAAATAAAAAAATAAATGTTTTTACTCTTTTCTATATGGCTGTTACAAGGCAGATTTCGTAATTTGCCTAGTTGCTTGTCCTAGGTGGTAGAACTTACTGTCCTAAGACCCCATTGCCTCCTGGGAAATTATGACACTCATTATTGCAACTGTTTATGTACTGATCATGCTTTAATATGTTTTAATGAATAGTCATAATAATGTAATTGATATTGCAAAAAATAAAATAAAAAATATTATGGGTCCTTTTAACACATGAATAGGCTTTGATCTAAACCATTCCATTGTAGCTCTGGCTGTATGTTTAGGGTCGTTGTCTTGCTGGAAGGTGAACCTCCGCCCCAGTCCCAAGTCTTTTGCAGACTCTAATGCCTAGTACACACGTGCGGTTTTTCCGTTGGATAAAAAAAATTTGGTTTCCCCCCCCCCAACAGAATTCCTATTAGAGGCCTGTTACACGGACGGATAGAATGGTGCTTTTAGCAGCGGATTTTACGGCAGCTAGAAAGTACGGTTACCTGCGGTTTTTTTCCCTGCGGTTTTGTGCGGATAGAAAAAAAATAGAACTGGATGCGTCCAGCTGAAAAATCCCGCAGCTATCGGCACATAACCGCAGGTAATCGCAGTGCACTGTGTCAGCTGCTAATGGTATAAATCTTAAGGGGAAACTCCATGCCAAATTTCAAATAAAAAAACGGCATGGGTTCCCTCTACAGGAGCATACCAGGCCCTTGGATCTGCTATAGATTTAAAGGAGACACCCCGTACGCCGAAAAAACGGTGTGGGGTTCCCACCAAAATCCATACCAGACCCGTATCCGAGCAGCAGCCCGGCCGATCAGGAAAGGGGTGGGGACGAGCGAGCACCCCCCCCCTCTTTAGCCGTGCCAGGCCGAATGCCCTCAACATGGGAGCGGTAGGTGCTTTGGGGCAGGGAGGCGCCCTGTGGCCCCCCCACCCCAATGCACCTGTCCCCATGTTGAGAAGGACAGGGCCTCTTCCCGACAACCCTGGCCGTTTGTTGTCGGGGTCTGCGGGAGGGGAACTTATCGGAGTCCGGGAGCCCCCTTTAAGAAGGGGGCCCCCAGATGCCGGCCCCCCGCCCTAGGTGAATGAATATGGGGTACAGCTTACCCCTACCCATTCACCTGGCAGGATTTTTTTTTTTTTTTTTTTAATAAACAAAACACACACTACACACAGTTATTGAAGTCATTTAGTCAGCTCCGGTGCCCCCCCTCTCTTCTTTAGCTCTTTTACAGCGGCCCCTCTCCCGGGCTTCTCCGACGTCTTCGGCGAGGGAGTGCCCGGGCTCGCACCGATATATATAGGCCTCTTATGACGTCACAGTCCCAGAATGCTCCGGTACCGCATAGGCCAAAAAGTTACATTTGCCTGGCCCGTCAGTTTAGCTGGACGGCCATGTCTTAGTAGGTTTGCAGTTGTGCCATACGCTTTCCATTTTCGGATAATGATTGATCAGTGCTCCCGCCAAAAGCGGTCTTACTATTAGAAATATAGATTTGCGATTGCTCCAGCTTGTTCTTAGTCGCCACCATCACAATTATGGTCTTCTGCTTTTGTAAAGTGATTTATTTCCACCCGTAAGATTACCTGGCCATAATCCCAAGCATTATTCCCAATATCCAAGCCCCATTTTAGTTTCTGGTTAGTACAGAAACCTTGTGCAGCAAAAAAGAGCCGATCCTGTTGATGCCTTAGAAAATGATCAGAATCGGTATACAACCGCATTAAAGTTTACAAATGTATTATTATTATTAAAAATAGCAAACGTGTTATACGTACCTGCCCTGTGCAGTAGTTTTGCAGAGCAATCTGGATCCTCTGCTTCTCGGGTCACTCTTCAGCGCTCATGGCCCCTGCCTCCCGTTGAGTGCCGTTGAGTGCCCCACAGAAAGCTGCTGCTCTGTGGCTATTCAGTCTCTCGTGCAACATAGCTGGATCAAGATGGGGCTCAGGTAAGCATTAGGGGGGCTGTACATAAGCAATCCTGACCTGAACCCCCCACTCTGAATGTTACACAATCCTCAACCCCTCTGTACATAGCACAGCGCTGAATTCTTCACTTTGTACATAGTGCACTCCTCAACACTGTACTCTGTTCGCAGCACACTGCTCAAACTCTGCAGTCTGTCGGGCAATATCGGCCGGCTCAAAAACACTGGCCACCTTTCGGCCCGTATGTATGGTAACAGGTCCAAAAGAAGCCAGCTGTTCGGCTGGCTTCTGTCAGACGAAAGACTGGTTCCTAACTTTTTTAGCTGGCTCCTAGATTCCAAGCAAATTTGTCAAGCCCTGACTTACGAATAGAAAGGTGCACCCAAGAATGGGCTGCCCCAGCTCCACCAACCAAAACGCCTGGCTGCAATACTTTTTAGGGGTCTAAAGATTCCATACAAGACAGTGTGCCCATTAATGGGTATTTACACCCAAGAACACAAATTTGCAGCTCAACAATCTGCAGAGGCGGTGGCAGCATTCATTTTCCTTTACTTTTCACCTGGTGATCCTGCCAGTAACACGTCTCATCACTCACTGTACTGTAGCTGTGGAGAAGCAGCATTATCAATCTACAACAGGACTAAAGAACAATCTCTTTATGACATAGGAGGTGGAGTTTATATACTCCAGAGTTAGCTGGAAATGATACCAACTAATAAGAGTGCTGTACAGAGAGTTATCAGCTGACAGGTTTTTCAGAAGCATCTACAGTACAGCATGGCATATTTAACAAACCAAGGCGGAGCAAATAAGAGAAGTTCAGTGATTGAGTATACATACATTTTAACAGAGAAACTGGTAAAAACCTTACCTCTGTATAAAGCTACGGTCTCTTCCTGGGTTCAAGTCCAATAAACAGCCAGTTCACTAATGACTCAGCTATGTTCTGGGCTTTAAGTAATGACCAGACCAAGGCTCTAGGCTCCCAGTTGGAGACGACTCCACCCTGCAGACAGCAGTCAGGAGGACTCCACCTAGACGAGAGTTGGGAGCCAGTGTAGCACGAAGCTGCTAGCGATTAGCAAGGAGTTGCTGAGCGTCTGGTCTGTTGGAGACAGGGCAAGACCTACGGCATAAGGCCTGAGTAGGAGAGCTGCGTTTAGAAGTCAGGAGTGCTGATAAACGTTTATGTCGGTAGCAGGACTGAAATGCTGAATACCCCTGCGAAAGAATCTTTGTTTTTGTTTTGAACTTTCTTTTTAACCACTTCCTGACGGCCGTATGACTATATACGGCCGCAGGGTGGTTCTAAATCTCAGCCGCCGTCTTTTTACGGCCTCCGCTCCTCCGGGTCACTGAGATGCCGATGCGCGTGCCTGATATAGCAACAAGTTAAAAATATTGATTTGTTTTTTGGAAATTGACACTCTTTTTTTGTTTATAACACAAAAAATAAAAACCGCACAGGTGATCAAATACCACTAAAAGAAAGCTCTATTTGTGGGGAAAAAAGGACGTCAAATTTTGTTTGGGAGCCACGTCGCACAATTGTCAGTTAAAGCGATGCAGTGCCGGAAGCTGAAATTTCACCTGGGCAGGAGGGGGGTATATGTGCCAAGTAAGCAAGTGGTTAAACAAAGAGTGGGCAAAACCAGCCCTGAAATGGAGAAAAGCGAGTGGTAGTGTCCTTAAAGGGGAGTTCCACCCTTTTTTTTCTGTTCAGCAGCTACAAAAAACATAGCTGCTGGCTTTTAATAAACACATATTTACCTGCTGCACTTTTAGCGAAACACCCGGAGCTCCGCTCCTCCCCCCCCTCCGCCGGCGCCTCCATTCTAACTGTGGGCACCCGGCCGTGATAGCTTTCGGCTTCACGGCCGGGCACTCACTGCACATGTGTGAGCGGCGATGCGCTCTAGGAGGGGTCAGGCGATCGCCTGGGACCTGTCATGTGTCCCAGCCAATCGCTTACAGGAAGGGGCGGCCGTAGGCGATATGACGTATCGCCTAAGCGGTCCCTGGGCGGAAGGACAAAGTGGGACAGGAAGTCCCACTCCTACTGAAGCCCCCACTCCCCCCCAAAAAAATGACATGCCAAAAGGTGGCATGTAAGGGGGCAAGGAGTGGTTTAAGCGGACGTTCCACTTTTGGGTGGAACTCCACTTTAAAAGTTTACACTTGGAGTGAACCCCCTGACACTACTTATAATCAGCAGAGGTGCGCCAGCTAAATTTGCTAGGTTGGGTAAATGATAAGTCTACGGTATTTGAATAACTATGTACAGTGCCCTAAAAAAGTATTCATACCCCTTGAAAATGTTCCACATTTTGTCAACGTTACAACCAATTAAACTACACGTTTTCCAAAAGAGCAGTTCAGGTGTTCCTAAAGCCCTTTTCACACTTGTGTGACTTGTCCTGCGGCTTGGGACTGCAAAGTCGCATGACAAGTTGTTCCCCATGATTGCCAATGATAACCATTCATATATGTGCGACTTAAAGTTGTGCCGACTTCAAAGTTGTCCCTGTACTACTTTGGTGAGACTTTCATGCGAGTTGAGGGCCATATACCTCAAGTTTACACAGGCATTCCCTGAAATCACGTAAAAAATCACAGCGGCAAAAAAAAAAAAAAAAAAAACGCACGACTCTGAAGTCGCAGTAATGTGAAAGGGGCCTAAAGCATAGCAAGCCACAGCATCCCCAAAAATACTGCTGTGGAGAAAATTACTGGTACATAGTAAATACAGTGCCTTGAAAACATAGGCCCAGTCACATACATCGGCGCATATATATGCCACCGTAGGTTATGTCTTTTATGCTACGCCGGCGCAGCGCGGAAAGGGAAGCATGAAATTCACAAAGCAAATGCTCCCATCGTTGCGCCGTAGTAGGCGTAAGCTGGCCTAAGTCAAAGTAGGTGGAAGTGGGCGTGATACATTTAAATGAAGCGTGACCCCCATGCAAATGATTGGGCTGAGCATCACACAAGTACTTAAAACGAACTGCGCAGGCGTCGTACCTTGGATGCATCCCAGTGCACATGCTCACAATCACGTCGAAACAACTGCCTAAGATACGTCCAATAACTGCCTACGACGTGAACGTAACCTATGCCCAGCCCTATTCACGTACAACGTAAACTACGTAAAATTCAATAAGGTCCATACCTTTGCATGAGTTGGGCCTCCTATATGGGGAATAACTTTACGCCGGACGTACGACTTACGCAAACCCCGTATATTATGCGCCGGGTGCAAGAACGTTTGTGAATTGCTGTATTTGCCTCATTTGCATCGAAAATCAATGGGCGTGCCACATGCGTCCAGCGTAAATATGCGCCAACTATACGCCGGCGTAGGAAAGTTACGTCGGCGGCTGAAGCCTATTTTTCGATGTATCTTGCTTTGTGGGTCGGCGCACAGATACGATGGCGCACATTTGTACTTACGTCGGCATATCTGGAGATACGTCGGCGTAAGTGCTTTGTGAATCCAGGCCATAGTCTCTCTCCCTGAAATTGTCCACATTTTGTAATGTTACAACCAAAAAACGTAAAGGAATTGTATTGAGCATTTTATGTGATAGACCAACACAAAGTGGCACATAATTGTGAAGTGGAAGGAAAATAAGATATTTTATTTTTTACAAATAAATGTGAAAAGCGTGGTGTGCATTTGTATTCAGCCCCCCCCCCCCCCCCCCCCCCCCCCGAGTCAATACTTCGTAGAACCACCTTTCTCTGCAATTACAGCTGCAAATCTTTTTGGCCATGCCTCTACTAGATGTGCACATCTAGAACATGACATTTTGGCCATTCACAAGCCCCATACACACACACACAATTAGGTTTTCTGCAGATTTCTGTCTTTAGATTTACCAAACCCATATAATAGGAGGTCAAACCTTAAGGCTGGCCATACATCATACAATTTTCTTGTACAACGTTCTTTTGGATTTACCAAAATCATATAATAAGAAGTCAATCCTAAACACTTTCAATGTGTATGCAATCAGGTAGGCCCTTATACTACATTGCTGTAGGTAAATCTAAAGAACATTGAAGAAAATTGTATGGTGTATGGACATCTTAAGAGTTTCAATCTGTATGCAATCAGGCAGACCCTTGCACTATATGGTTTTGGTACATCTGAAGACAAAATTCTGCAGAAAATCGAATACAGTGTGTATGGGGCTTTAGTTGCAAAATAGCTCAAGTTCTGTCAGATTGGATGGAGAGTGTCTGAACAGCAATGGTCAAGTCTTGCCACAGATTCTCAATTGGATTTAGGTCTGGACTTTGACTGGGCCATTCTAACACATGAATATGCTTTGATCTAAACCAGGGATATGCAATTAGCAGACCTCTAGCTGTTGCAGAACTACAAGTCCTATGAGGCATAGCAAGACTCAAGACCAATGGCAGAGGCATGATGGGACTTGTAGTTTTGCAACAGCTGGAGGTCTGCTAATTGCATATCCCTGATCTAAACCATTCCATTGTAGATAGGGCTGGGGGAAAAAAAAATAGATGTGAATCCTGAATCGAGTTGCAAGGTCAAATCGATTCAGGTTTTCCAAAAAAAATGAAGTTTTATTATTTTTTTTCACCAGGAGCGGCGCCGACACTGCGCCGGTTCTGAGGCTTCAGCCGAGTCCTGCGGCGTCCGGCCTCATGATTAGGCCGAAGTCACGGCATCGCCTAAAAACTCCTGCCTGCGTGTCCATCAAAAAAACAAACAAAAAAAAAAACACACAACTCGATTTGAATCGTAAATCGAGTTTTTTATTTAAAAAAAACATATAAATCGCCCAGCCCTAATTGTAGCACTGGCTGTACGTTTAGTGTTGTTGTCCTGCTGGAAGGTGAACCTCCGCCCCCAGTCTCAAGTCTTTTGTAGACTAATGCCTCGTATACATGATCGGTTTTTCCGTCAGAATAAGCCGACAGGTTTTTCCGAAGAAATTCCACTCAAGCTGTCTTGCATACACACGGTCACGCCAAATTCGGACCGTCAAAAACGTGGTGACATACAACACTACGACAAGCCTACAAAAATGCAAGTTCAATGCTTCTGAGCATGCGTCAAATTGTTTTCGAGCATGCATGTTTTTCTCCATCGGAATTCCATACAGACAAACAGAATTTCTGATATTCTCTTTTTTTCAGACGGAAAAAAAAATTCTATGTTCTCTTTCTAACCCCGTCGGAATTTCCGAAGGAAAAAGTCCGATGGGGCATACACACAATTCTGTCTGACTTTTTCCGACAGTGTGTACGCGGCATAACAGGTTTTCTTCTAGGATTTCCCTGTACAGTATTTGGCTCCATCCATCTTCCCATCAACTCTGACCAGCTTCCCTGTCCCTGCTGAAGAAAAGCATGCCCACAACATGATGCTGCCACCACCATGTTTCACAGTGGGAATGATGTGTTCAGGGTGATGTGCAGTGTTAGTTTTCCACCACACATAGCATTTTCTATTTTTAGGTCAACGACGACTTGGTGGAAATCACAAATCAAATACCAGGTGGAATCTTGAAAAGTTTGTGTGAACATACCCATAGGCAGGTCATACATGGGTCGAATGTCAAACGAATTTTGTTTCAAAAATCTTATCTAAGAATTTTTGTTCGTATTTCGCACCATTAGAACTACTTTCTAATCAGTGGGAGAATCACGTGAGAAATGTTATAAAAAAAAAAAAAATGCGCATGTGCAAGAAAAGAAAAATCCCGGAAAGAAGATTCTCAGACATGAAAATTCTTTTCTGTAGGAACATGAGGTGAAATTGAAGGTTTGGTTGGTCGAATTTCGAAATCAAATGGTGGCACCATCGGATTACAAAACGCACAAATTTTCTGATTTTTAAAAGAAAATGCTTTCAAAATTCGACCCGTGTATGGCCTGCCTAAAATTGGTAATTTCCCTTTGCAGATGATTTCAAAATAGTACTCTGTTACTATTGACACATAGCATTCCACGCCATACAATCACATGCACAAATTGCTCTGCAACGCAATTCAGCGCCACACAATCTCACACAGCATTCTGCATCATATGCACAACATTCCACGCCACACAAACAGCATACATACCACACCACACAATCACATGCACAGCATTTCATGCCCCAAAATCACATACACACACAGAATGTCTCACCACCCAATCAGATGCACAGCATCCCGCACCACACAAATCACACAATCACCATTTTCCACTGCACACACACACCGCTTTCTGCGCTACTCAATTACACATACACACAAACAATACAATTACCAATAACGGCAAAATACCAAATAACACTAATATAAAGTGTAATGCCGCGTACATACGATCATTTTTTGTGATGAAAAAAAAACGACGTTTTCTGTGAAGTAAAAAACGACGTTTTTGAAACGTCACTTTTCAAAGACGATGTTGCATACACACCATCGTTTTTTTCACAAAAAGCGAGGTTATGTTCACCACTCTTTTCCATTGAAGCTCGCTTCATAACTAGCTTCTGGGCATGCGCGGGTTGAAAAACGTTGTTTTAACCACTTAAGACCCGGACCAATACGCTGGTAAATGACCCAAGGTGTTTTTGCGATTCGGCACTGCGTCGCTTTAACAGACAATTGCGCGGTCGTGCGACGTGGCTCCCAAACAAAATTTGCGTCCTTTTCTTCCCACAAATAGAGCTTTCTTTTGGTGGTATTTGATCACCTCTGCGATTTTTATTTTTTGCGCTATATACAAAAATAGAGCGACATTTTTGAAAAAAAAAAAAAAACACTATTTTTTACTTTTTGTTAAAAACAAATCAAATAAACTAAATTTTAGTCAAACATTTAGGCCAAAATTTATTTAGCCACATGTCTTTAGTAAAAAAAAAAAAAAAAAAAAAAAAAAAAAAAAAAATAAAAAATCGCAATAAAAATAAATAGCTACCTAGCGGGAACAGCGACACTAATACAGCGATCAGAAAAATGATCGCTTAGTGACGCTGGCAATAGGGAGTGAAAGGGTTAACTAGGGCGGTGATCAGGGGGTTAAAACTTTATTAGGGGGGTGGGGGGGCTATCCTGAACCTAACACTAACTGATTTTACACTGCCTGTCACACTGACACTAAATGCAGTGATTAGATCACTGCATTCAGTGACACTGTGACAGGGGGGGTGGGGGGGCAGATCGCAAGGGGTTAAGTGTGCCTATGTGAGTGTGTGTCAGTGTAGTGTTGGTGCAGGACTTACTGTGAGGTGTTTCTCCCATCGCAGCGGTTGGAAATACCGCTGCGATGGGAGATTACATCACTTCCCCCTTCCTGTGTTTACACAGGAGGAAGTGACAGAAGGGGGAGCGCGCGCATTGGCTGGGAGCGATCGCGGGGGGGCGGGTAAACACCGACATCCGCCCGCTCGTCCCGGATCGCTCCCGGAGCCAGGGGGACCCCCGCACGCCGCGGAGGGGGTCCCGATGGGACCCCCGAACCGCACGAAGGCGGGGACGTAAATTTACGCCCTTGTGCCTGTACGAGCCATTATGTGGCCGTATATGTGCGTGCGGGGGTCCTTAAGTGGCTAAACGACGTTTTTGCTACACACGGTGACTTTTTGTGAAACAAAAAAACGACGTTTTAAAAAACGACACAAAAAATTCAAGCATGTTGGAATTTTTTTTTGGTCGTTTTTTTGAAGACAAGTTTTGCCCACACACGATCAATTTAAATGACGTTTAAATTCCAGCGAGGACCTCGGCCGTGTGTACGGTCTCGGCGAGCTTCCCGTCGGGAAGCCCGTCGAGCCGAAATAGAGAGCACGCTCTCTATTTCCTCGACGGCCCGCCCGGAAGAATGGCTGGTTGCCATTCCCGACGGGCGGGTCGCCGATTTCGACGGCCGGCAGGGAACCTCGACGGGCGGAACGATGTGTTCTGCCCGTCGAGATTCCCTGCCGTGTGTACGCGGCCTCAAGCTAAAAATAATTCCCTCTGCAGCTCCCCAACCTTGATCCGGTTATGTGCACAAGAGTAGCGACTCTCTCCTTCCTCATAGGCTCAGAAAGATTGTCTCCTGCCGCTGTCAAACAACCAATGAGGAGGGACGGACGGTTATTCAGCTAAGCCCCATTTTGTGTGTCAATAGACACAGAGAGCGGGGCTCGGGAGCTAGAATGCTTGAGTATCTCCGTAGCAAACAACTTGCTATGGGGGCACTCAGCAGGGGGGGGGGGTCTGGGAGGAGCCAGGAGTGACAGGAGGATTGGGGCTACTCTGTGCAAAACCTACAAAACCAAAACCTGTGCACAGCAGGTAAGTATGACATAATTGTTATTAAAACCAGAAAAAAAAAAATTTGTTTCACTTTAATACTACACTGTAATAAACCATACCATCCTATTAAAATCTTACAAGGAATAAATAATACAGATTGAAAAATAACAGAAAAGCAAACTATTACAACACTTTATGTAACATTACACAACATAATAGTTGCTGAATAATAATAATATTTTTTTTTTAAAAAAAACACACACACACATCATAAATCACATTAAAGTCTGAGGCCCCATACACACGATCGGATATATCCGATGAAAACGGTCCGCGGACCATTTCCATCGGATATGTCCGATCGGGAGTTTGATCCGATGGCGTGTACACACCATCGGATCAAATTCCCCGCCGCGGGACGGCGCGGTGACGTGGCGATGACGCGGCAGTGACGTTGACGCCGCCGCGTCACCGCTACGTCACCGCACCAGGAAGTAAAACACTTCCGCGCATGCGCCGAATCCATTCGGCAGCGGCGCGGCGGCGGTGGGAGCCGACATGTCTGCTGGTAAGTGTACTAACCAGCAGACATGTCGGGCGGACAGATTCCCACCGGATAGATTTCAAAGCTTGCTTTGAAATCTGTCGGGTGGACAAATCTGTCCGCTAGCCCATACACACGAGCGGAGATGTCTGCTGAAACGGTCCATCGGACCGTTTTCAGCGGACATATCCCCTCGTGTGTACGCGGCCTTACATACAGCACTCACAGAGAAGAAGTATTAAATTTGATAGCCACAGCCAAATGATTTCCTGTGGTGCTCTGCAGTGCATTATGGTTGCAACAATCTATCACTGAAGGTACTCCTAAAGGCCGGTACACACATTTTTTGCATGCTAGTCGCAGATCAAAAATGGAGAGGTTACTTAAGCGACGGAAGTGATGTCATGTGCTGTAATGTATTTTCGGAAAACTGTACCGATTAAAACGAAAATCGTACGATCTGGCATCGTGCAAGACAAATTTTCATGTTTGTCCGATCATATAATAAAATTGGATGAACGGTCGTGATCAGCTCTCGAAAGCTCTGTACTAACGATTTGATTATTGTACGATCGAAAGCGGTATTTTTCATCCGATTTTCGGATCGTGTGTATGGGCCATTAGACTGACCAGTGTATTATGGAGTGGGTGGGAGGAGTTTCCAAGATTACACGTACTTTGGACAACATTCTCCCTTCCATCCCTGTTAAAGACTCCTATCCAACATCATCACTGCCTTATGAATCAGTTTATTGAGTCCGTTGGTGTCGGCTTGCCCAGCATGCAACCTTATAAAAAGGAGAGCGCTGGCCACCACAGACTCATAAAACATCTTCAGCGTTGTCCAGCAGATGTTAAAAGACCTCAGGCCCCTTAACAAATAGAGGAGGCTCTGGCAACCATCCGGGCCCACCAGGCCATTTCAGGTGGCCCTCGCCCCTTTCCTACAGCTGTGGTATCCCCCACACCTCTGCCCCCACCTGGTCGCAGCAATCTGCCGCAGAGAGAAAGAGAGAACTCCTCCTACCAATCCTGCACCCCTCTGTCCATCTACAGCACCCCCTCCTCTCAGCATTCAAACTCCAGCCCCTGCACTTTCTGCTTCCCAGCTGCACCTTCAATTCCTTCCCAGCAGTAGCACACTGTAGTGTGATGTAGGCACGGATGGACTCTTGACAGTTCATGTAAGAGGGGAGGGGAATTTTTTTTTTCAACATTATTTTAAGAGGGTTTACTTCCTCTTTAAAAGGGGTTGTAAAGGTAAATTCCCCCCCCCCCCCTAAATAGCTTCCTTTACCTTAGTGCAGTCCTCCTTCACTTACCCCATCCTTCCATTTTGCTATTAAATGTCCTTATTTCTTCTGAGAAACCTTCACTTCCTGTTCTTCTGTCTAACTCCACACAGTAATGCAAGGCTTTTTCCTTGGTGTGGAGAAAGCCTCTTGAGGGGGAGGGGGCGAGCAGCAAAGTCAGGACACTCTCTACTTTGCAGATAGAGAAAGGAGCTGTGTGTTAGTGGGCGTCCTGCTCGCCCCCTCCCCCTCAAGAGGCTTTCTCCACATCAACGGCTATAGGGGTGTGAGTGGGCTATGTGCCAGCCTGCACCTGCCCTTCACAGCTTAAACCCTTCCCACCGACAGTACGCATATATGCAGCCTCACTGGGCTCGGCTTTTTCCGCATGGCCGCATATATGTTTATCTGTCTTTGTGCCAAGAGCACAATGCCAGCACAAAGACTGGGCTCTCACCAGGACTCGTACTAACAATTGGGACCCGGAACTCCCAGTTCTGGGTCACCCGATAGCTGTGGTAGCCTCTGATTGTCAGTCGCTGTGCAGCCTGCCCCTGTGTTTTCCATGTCTGAATGAAGCGGAGAGATACATTGCATCCCAGAGAGAACAATAAAATCAATTAGAGAAAAAAAGAAGAAAAAAAAATGCAAATGTAACGGTGTTCAAACTACACATACAAGGTATCACTGCGATCGTTAGAGCGAGCGCAATAATTCTAGCACAAGACCTCCTCCAACTCTAAACTGGTAACCTGTAGAACTTTTTTTTTTTTATTAGGAAAAAAATATTTTTATTGGGTTTCCAACGCAGAAGTACAAAAAAAAAAGAAAAAAGAAAAGAAAAGATGGCACCAAAAGATAATTCAATCAGTACATACAGTAAAGAAAGTGATATAATACACAACCAATGGTACACATAAGAAATAGATTTGGAACATCTGTAAATGTGGGTGAAGAGTTTTGCTGACGTATCACTGCCAAAGGTTATAGTGGTATTTACTCTAAGGCCTCGTACACACGATCAAATCTGTCCGATGGACCGTTTCAGCAGACAGATTCGATCGTGTGTACGGCCGAGCCGACGGATTTGGCCACCCGACAGATTTCAAAGCATGCTTTGAAATCTATCGGGTGGGAATCCGTCCGCCCGACATGTCTGCTGGTTAGTACACTTACCAGCAGACATGTCGTCCCGCACTGCCGCCGAAGGGATTCGGAGCATGCGCGGAAGTGTTTAACTTCCTGGTGTGGTGACGTGGCGGCGTCAACGTCACCGCCACGTCACCGACACGTCAGCGCGCTCTCTGCTGGCGGGGATTT